>JAAGKR010002489.1:14225-92626 GCA_011419295.1 Clarias macrocephalus | reverse complement strand
TATGTGTGTATATATATATGTGTGTATATATATGTATATAATATACTGTACAGTGGAAAACTAAACAGTGGAATGCTGTGTCACAATAAAATTTTGGGATGTTAATTAATTACTGGACTTCATGCAATATATAGCAATAGAATAGTAAACATCAAACAGAAATTTATTACAAAACAGATCATTTTCCCTGCATATCTAGTCGTCAGCTTTGAATGTGTCCCTGCTGTGCTGTCTAATTTAAGAGCCTAAAGCAGGCACCAAACTGTTCTTCTTTGTATGCCTACACACCATTTTCTGCCTGGGCTCTGACTGGGTGATAATACTCTCCCATGGTGCATCAGGCAGTTCTCAGCTTTCAAAAGCTGCATCCTGAAGGTTTCCACATCCCCTTCCTCTCAACAGTGCTGAATGGCCAGCATTGAGCAATCTAGTATTGATAGTCCTGACTTGTTGAGGACAAACGTGTTGTGAGTGCGACTGATTTTAACTTTCTCTCTAATGCTATTATGCCACTGTATCTGTACCGGATCTCCAGTCTTCAGCTGTGAGAACCTGGCTCCTTTAAAATGTTGGATTCTGGCAATGAAGCAAGGGCAAAACAGAGTTTGCTAACTGACTTGACACTAGAGTGACATATGAAAAACTGCTTACTTGTGTTAAGGTATAATAAGGTAAGCTGGATAATGGCAGGCTTATTTCAGGGACATTTCTCAAGAGGAGGAAATGGAGAGGTGACCAGGAAATCATGAGCTCAATATACTGAGAAGGTCTAATGAGAAATTCTCATTCTTATTGTCCAGTAGAGGACTAAATCATATTCATATTGCAGGACTGATATGAGATTGTGATTGTTCCTGATTTATATTCTGTATTTATCTGATATGCCTAATCAGTTCTAGCAAGTCCAAGCTTAAAACACAACGGTAAAGAAAACTGTTGTTGTTGCTTAATGATTATTACCTTTAAATTAAGTGAAAAAGCAATAAATTTGAAGCTGCTAAAAAAAACACTAACCTGCTTGAGTGGATTTCCTTCGGGCCTTCTTGATGTCCTCTTCAGTTTTGTTGCTCAGTTTGATCTCCAGTTGCTGCGTCTTTACCTCCAGGTCCTTTTGCCGATCTGCCAAAGCTTTGCGGGCCTACAGTCACAGAATTTACACACACAGGGCAGACCTCAATATATCACCTCCAATTACCAAAATGCGTTTTGTTCCTCCTGTTTTATTCATAACATTTTTAAATTTCATATTTCTGTTTGAAATGACTTTCCTATTTAGTTCATATTCAGCATATACAGTACAGTATAAACGCTGGCCCATTTCCTACCACTCTGGAGAACTGATTAATTCCCCCTAATGAGTAATAATGCTCTGTCAGTATTGTCCACCCACATCTGTTGCTTTGGCTGAATTTCTCAAATAATCAGATTTTTTTTTGTGTGTGTGTGTTTTTTTTTCTTTTTTTTTTAATACAAGGTCATACAAAAATTAAGTATTTGTCTTATGCAAAGTTCTTGCACGTCAAAACAAAAATATAAGTAGAAGACCCCATCTGACTCAATTCTTTGTACACGCTCAGCAAAACAGGGGAGTTAAAGATTAAGATTCCGTTCCTCAACTATCCAGTCCCATTAACTGAAGCTCATGACCTGTCACATGATTACATGTCTGGATAATAACATACGTAAACAGGGATCACTGCTTTGTTTCTAATAAAGTGGCCAGTGAATTTAGCTGTGTATCCAGATACCATTTAAATACTGTAGGTATAATTTCCTGTGTACCATTAGATAGGCATCTTTTTTTCTTTTTTTTTTTAACTGCTTAAAGGTACAGTAGATTCCTGTTTTATCCTATGGGAGCCTTCGGAATGGCCTACACACTACAGCAGTTTAATTTCTTCAGTAGTAAACAACTATTTTGTTGGTAGGAAGAAAAACATAGATCTGTCTCAGCCCAGTGCCTCACCCAGCCACCTGCTGTGGATGAGGCAATCTGGCCACAGATACAGTATGGTGTGGTGGTGATGCGTACAGCACAATCTGTTAATGCCACGGTTGCTCACTTACATTTGCGCAACATTTTAAAGACATCTGAGCATAAACAGATACATACTCAAGAAAAAAAAAACTTTAAATTGAGCCCTGTATCATAACCCGACTATGAGAACGTCATAGCAGATGTCATCAAATGTCATGTCAGCTCATGTCCAGTTGGAGACAATAGTTATGTAACTATTCCTTGTAATTACCATAGCTGACATTTTACAGCTTAGATGGTCATTTTTGTTTGCTACAGTATGTGTGCCATATAATATTACATAATATGATTTAAATATAATGTTCTTCCTCACGTGAAATAATCAGGCACTCCGTACCCACAGATGTATGAGTGTGTGATGTTTGTGCATAAACAACGACTCAAGCACCTACAATACTGTATTGTGCAACATGAGTTTAGTGGGCAGTTGCGTATATCAGTGTTTTATCCAGCTTGCTTGCTGTGCGTGTCTCTACAGGATTGGCTTTGCGGATATAATGAGCTGCTTCTTCCAGTTGCTAGGCTTGGCTGATTTGAAAGGGGGATTTGTTACTCTCACATTTGTTACCAGGGACAGAGTTACTGTCTCAAAAGGTTGCCAGTGACAGACACAAAAAAAAAAGACTGACCATCCCTTAAAAGACCCTTTTTTTTTCAAGAACTGGTAGGTTATACTGTACATGAACCTTTTGGCCTTTTGCCCACACACAAACCCTGTTTTAGGTCACTGAATACTGACCTTTTTGAAAACTTTTTCTAGTTTCCTGTGGTGTCGTGTAGACAACAACAACAACAAAAAAAAAAAACAGCATTTTGTTGTATGATATAGTAGTTGAGAACTATTTTTCCCTGGCTTCTGTTTGGTCAACATGGGTTTATGATTAGGTGGTTAAGGCATTGGACTACGGTTCAGAAGGTCCCAGGTTCAAATCCCACAACCACCAAGTTGTCACTGTTGGGCCCTTGACTAAGGCCCTTAACCCTCAATTGCTCACATGTATAATGGGATAAAAATGTAAGTCGCTCTGGATAAGGGCATCTGCCAAATGTCTAAATGTAGATCTTAATCTCCGCCAATTAACGTAATCTGCAGGTCTTTGGACTGTGGGAGGAAACCCACGGGAATCGAACCCAGACCCTGGAGTTGCAAGGTGACGGTGCTAACTACACCACTGTGCCACAAGCCTGTATGACAGCTATGCAAAATGCTATAGTTGTATAAAACATCCATCCATCCATCCATCTAGAAACCTCCATAGTTCAATTATTCAATTAAATTTTATTTGTATAGCGCTTTAAAAAATTGTCATTGTTGCAAAGCAGCTTTACACAATCAAAAGAATTATGGATGTTTGTATGAAATGTGAGTGTGTATGAATCAAAATGCTAAGATTTGGATAAGATTGGATAAGATAACTAGGGATAATTGTGACCACTTGGATTTATTCCCATTTTAAGGAACGTGGTAGGACCTCCGGTCAACATTCACACACTATGGGCAATTTGTGACCGCCAGTAAGCCTAATCTACTTGTCTTTGGACAAGTTCTTGTAGGAAGACCAAGAGGAAACCCAACAAACATGGAGAGAACAAGCAAACTCCATGCACACAGAATCGAACATGGACCCTGCAGGTGCAATTGAAAAACCACTAAGCCGCCAGTTGTATAAAACAAACATTTAAAAATTGGATGGAACAATACATGACCTGAATGCAACATATTTTCTGGGATAGACAGTTAAAAGAAGGGACAGTTAAAAAAAAAAAAAAAAAAACTAGAACAGGTGGCTACCCTGCTGTGTCAGCAATCATTATTTCATCTCTTGAAATAATCAGGCACTAGTGGCTTTTGTTTCAGGGTTTACCACAAAGCAGGATATGACGGAGATGATACAGTTCCTACCTAATTATAAAATATGTGCTAAAAATATTACGAAGTACATTTAGGTGTCATGTTGTCAAATACAATAGCTGTCATGACAGTTACTGTATAGTAACATGACACTCACACACTCAGCCTACAGTATGACATGATGTTGCATGATGTGTGTTTACAACATGGTTATTTCATATTACTATAAGTAATAATACTCTAAAAATGGTCTGTGATGAGTGTTCTATAGAGATCACGATTATGGACCATACCTTCTCCACGGCAGCATAACGACTGACCAGCTGTTTCCGCAGGTCAGCAATGTGGTGGTCATATTTCTTCATGTCCTTCTTGAAGTTGTCCCCTCTGAACGTCAACAGTGGCTTCTCCACCTCACACTGAAGCTTTAAGGCAAAAGTTGGATCGTTCATGGGAAGAGGAAAAAATCATTATACTCGTAACCAGCCCTTAACCACAGCCCACTCGCCCAACAATACTGTCATCCATAGCCCTGTGTAGGTGTAGGTCAGTGTAGGTGCTGTAACCACACAAGTGCCTGAGTGTGTGTGATGTGTGTGCATTTTTAGTGGGAAGCTGTGTTATCAGTGTGTGTATCCAGCTTTTTTGCTGTGTGTCTCTACAGGATTGGTGCTGCAGATATAATGAGTTGCTGCTTCCTGCTGCTAGACTTTGCCTTATTTTGGGAGATACATTTGAACCGGGTACAGAGTTCCTGTCTTAGGAATAATTATTTAATTCTGAGAGAGCGCCATGTTTTTCACTGTGTCTCTGGAGTGCAGAAAGTTCCATGAATTATACCTGTTTTTAGCAGCTATCCAAAAAAAAAAAAAAAAATTTCAGAACATGTCTTTACTCCTATTCTAAAAAGTAAAGTCTATATTTGATGGGTTTCAATGCAAAACAATACCCAGGTGCACATAGTGTGTCTATAACAAAGAATGTTGTTTATTTATTGTTTTTTTTTTTTAATCATGTTATATTCATCTATTAGAAGCTTTTTGGTAAAAGCAACATTTCATTACAAAAAAAAAAAGCAGAAAGGAAAAACGACTAAATGTGTTCAGTGGATTTTTGGAGAATGTTGGTTAAGTATCATGCTTAAAGCTGTTACTGCCATTGTGGGTTTCAAAGAAGTCGCCGTCCTCGTCTGGAAAAGTGATGCTAAATCTGGAAGAGGAGGTGGATGATGCATTGTGAAGTAAACTTTTTGTATTATTTTTAATTTATCTCAAGACTTTTTCATTTAAAAGGTTCTGTATGCAACAAATTAAATTTTTACTTGTTTCAAATAGCTGCTACTGTAGGATAGAACACTACAGGGACACAATCAAAGTGTGGGATTGCTGTAGAAAAGTATGAGAGTTGGATTTATAGCGCTTTGCAAAAAACAAACAAACAAAAAAACTGTTTTCCCAAAAACTGACAGAACAGATTAATCTCGATTTGCAGTGAAACCCATCATTTACACACAAACCCTCCCACATGTTATATGTGTGTTAAATTGTTTAAGCTTCTGCCCTTTTCACTATGAGAACAACTATTCAATTTTTTCACATTTACTCTATTCATTCTTTTATCCAACAATGAGTCTTTCTTCACAGCGTGATATTTGCTTTAAATGTGTATTTTCAAGACAATACTATGTTTTGCTGGTTCCTACCTTTGAAGAAAATTTGAGATGCACCTCTGCTTCATCAGCCAAACTTCTTTTTAGCTGGGCCCAAGCCTCTCCGAGTGTCCTAAACCAAAACAGAATAGCCATTGCAGTGAAATAAAGCTAAAATACATACACACACATGAATCACTCAGTCACTCTACACACCCACACAGATGCCTGCCACTATCTGGTTTTACATACCCCTCTTCTTGAGCAGCAAGCGGAATCTGGGAAAGCTTGGAGAGGTTCTTGGCATACTCTTCTTCAATCTTTATTCTAGCACAGACAGAATATGCAGGAGAAAAACAGTCAGGCATTGGCATCACGCTGTCCAGTAGGTAGTGTACGGCAAACATCTGAGGTACTGACCATAAATCTGGTATAATAATATCGCTGGATACACCGACTGAGTCGAGTTTCCTGTTAATAATGTAATTACACACACAATGCAGGCATGGGGTACAACACTTGATGAGAATAAGCCATAGGCATAGTTGTGTAATAAGCCAGCCTTGTTTTGAGGTAGGCAAAGAGACAGTGAGTCACTCTTCCCTAAAGCTGAAAGTAAGAAACCATGGGATTAAAGGAAATCTCAACAAATGAGCCACTCACAGAGAAGTATCTTCAGCAAAGGTCTCTTTTAATTTGTCTTGCACAGGGCCATAAAAGTGGTCATTACAATCTATGTGATGAGTCACTTTAATGAAAAACTGGTCAAGTGACAAATATGAGTATTACAAATGAAATTGAAATGCTGTATGATTTACCAAGACGCTCTGGGTACTACACTTTTCACATCAGGTTTTATAATGCCTAAAACAGCAGGGCCATCATTTACTAAAGGCCTTTCTGCATCCGGGTATTATTTTCTGCTTCATTCATGTCATGTATATGTCACGATGACTACTACTACTACTACTACTACTACTACTACTACAAGACGCTGGGTCTTTCACTTACATTTCACTTTGTGTTCATGTATATGGAAATGCTTATAGCGTAGCCTCTGTACCATGATGTTTATTTGACTTTTTTACTTTCTGGCCTCATCACATCCTCGACAGAATACTAGATGCCAAAGGAACATAACATGCCACCAAAAATAAATATGGACCTTTAAGGTCATGGAGTTCACAAGGGCAGCTGGCAAGGTACTTACATAGGGACCTATGTAAGTACCTGGTCACGAGAAGTGTGCATGAGCCAGGAGGGTATAGCTCTTCACGTACCATTCCAACAAGAGAACAGCAGCAAAGGCTTCAAAGCTATTCAATATGAAACGACTCCCCATAGTGCATGCCAATCCAAGGCTGATGGTACAGACTGCAATGGTGGCAAGTTGTAAAGACACTGTCTGATACTCCAGTGAAAGGCTAACAGCTCAGCTTTCCTCAAAGATCCACTGTCAGTGATGGTGACCCTGGAGATATTCTCAGCCCAGTGCATTAGAGAGATCAAACAAATGGCCTCCTGGTTTGGAACCTGTCAAGCTCCCATGTCCTGGCTTGGTTTTTAGATCAAGTCTTGGCCCAGGGCTCATTTTAAGTTTATAGCCCAGTGCTTGTCTTAAGCCCTGAGCCCTAGCTGTTGGTAAGTGCTGTGTCGAAGCCTGTGCTAAATCATGTTCCCATTCTGTAGCTCCATCCTGCCCCATGATTAAGCCTAAGTCATGGCTTTAGCTCCACACTAGACCCTGACCCAGTCGCTATACCAAGTGCAACACCAGTCCCACCTCCACTGTGCAAGGCCTTATATTTATGTCACCAACCCCATGCCAAGCCCCCAGCAAGACTCCAGTGATCCATTTCACAGCCGCAGCATGGGAGGAACTGACTGTAAAAAGTAGGGAGGGGGTCCTGGTCGACTGTTAGGCACATTGTGTTTCAGAGGAGGTTAAATCAGGATTTACCCAACAGTGCACTGCTGTGGCTTCTTACAGAAAACTTTAATGTTGACATGGACTTCAGTTTCCAGCATTTTTTGATTTGAGCTCAGTCTCACTATGTAATATCCTTATTGTGTCACATGTTTCTCATTAAGAGTTAGTTAATAGTCTGTTCAAGCTCCTCTACCTTGCTCTTCCATGCGCAGTACAGTTTTCCGTTATATTCATGTTGTGCATGTTTCTGTCACCATTACGAGATGCTTGGTCTCTTGGTTAGTTTTTAGTTTGTGATCATGGCCTAGCTTGGCCTCTACACCTCATCACATGCATGACACCTTGTTTCAATGACAACATGTACGTAAAAAGACTTTTCATTCTTTAATTAATGGAAAATTATTAGTTTTGAAGAATTATTGTGGTATAACAGGGAATAAAACAGTTGGCAAGGTGATGTTGATTAAACGAACATTTACTTTGTTTTAATAGATTCCACTGTTCATGTTGAGTATGTTCAGTGGGCGTTTTAATATTAAAATGTTTTTTCATTAAGCACATTCAAGCACCAATGCTGCAAATACATTCAACCTGATTCAGTTTGATGTCATCTGCTAGCTTTTATTCCTTTTGATGTCTTTCTATTGTACATGTGTAACTATGTATGTACGTTGTGTATGCGCTATCAACTAGATATACATAATATTGGTGTTTTTTTGGTATTGTAGCATTAAAATGACCTCTGTATGATTGACGAATATCTACTTCCTTTTTAAGATCATTAATGTAAACTTGAAAATTTGGAGTTTTCTGTCTCTTGTTGCTTTATTTGCATGACATTTAGAGTCTGATTGAATTCCTCTGGCATACCTGTATAAACAAGAGGGATGTGCTGGAGTAATGGAGTGTAAGAGATTGGCATACCTTTCCCTGATGAATTCAGCCATTTCCTTCTGCATCTGTTTGCCCTTCAGCTGTTTCTGTAGCAGCACCTCGAAGCCCGATACCGTAGTCGTCCCCTGAGGGTCTTTTTTATCGGCCTAAAGACCACATACAAACAGGGTAAAAAAAAAAAAAAAGTTAAATCATAGTATGCCCACACAATACTCACAACACAGCTTCAGTAAGTAACAGAAAATTGTTTTTAATTAAATTTTATTATTATTATTATTATTATTATTATTATTATTATTATTATTATTATTGCTGAAGCTGCTTTTTTGTTTGTTCCATTGTTTAAAAATGTCTTGTTCATAAGGGACCAGTCAAATGTCCTCACAAAGGACTAAACCATACCCCAACCTCCTACTTTGACAAACATACACCCACCTGTGTGCATGTTGATAAGTAGGTGAGTCAGTGAGTGAGGGGATGAGCTTGTATGATTCAGAGGGTGTGTGTGGGCATGACATCACGTGTGGGGCTGTATGTGATTCAGGAGAGAAAGTGTTTCATCCTACATGAGTAATTGGGCATGTGTGTGTGTGTGTGTGTGTGTGTGTGTGTGTGTGTGTGTGTGTGTGTGTGTGTGTGTGTGTGTGTGTGTGTGTGGTCTTTGATGCACAAGTATGGAGGTTCACCTGTAATTTATTGTTTTTTGTAAAACACAGAACAATACTAAACTTTGATTAGAATTTAATGTGTGTGTGTCTATAATTTGCAGGTCTGACAGCCAGTGACGTACCTCCTCACACATAGCAGAGGTGCCACATAATCTTCTCACTTATAATTTGAGGCGAGCAATGCTCATTGAACTGTGGAACGCCTTGTGGCTACACACACCACGAACTGAAATATTACTACAGCAATTAGAAAACTCAATCCTTATTTAAATTCAAATACTGCTTTCTGTAGAAAACACTTTGTAAACAGTTTTCCGTACTTTTTTTTTCTCCACATTATTATCACAGGTAATTCCATATGTACAGCGCCTCCTAGGGGTCATGTGTCCAAAAAAAATTAAAATCCGCGCACTCAGTTTAGTAGCCTCTGCGGACAGATTCTAACCTAAATTTTGGTATAGTGTCCTACTAAAACGGCTCAACGGTCTGACAACCCGAGCACATGGATTGACAAACTGAACCAAGTGCTCAGTTTAGTTGTCTATATGCTTGGTTGTGTTGTGTCTATAATATATTTTTAATTAGCGCTAAGACTATTACAGTACATAAAAATACACAGAGTGGCATTCTAGTGACTTCTAAAAATGCTACTTTTGCTACCAAACGTTATACTGAAACACCAAATAAATAGATCTTGCACACTGCCATGCTAAATATAAAACATATATTTTTAACATTTCTACTTTTACATTTGCATTTTTCTTTGTTGCATGTAGCACAAAATCTGTTTATTCCGAAGATGACAGACAAAAATCCAGTATACAGCACTGTCAGGACTGTCCGTTCTGTCTCTGATGATGGCCACAGCACCTCATCGCCATCACAAGCGATGGTTTCTCTGGCCAAACATCAGGGGAAGTATTTTCTTCAGTGGTGTATCCAGCCTTGGCATGCCTTCACAGCAATGTCACCACAGGCCACTTCCATAGTCTGGATTAGAGTTGCATCATAGACCTTCCAATGCTAGACACAATGCAGAATTGCAGCACACAATGTGACGTTTCCATCACAGTGCCTTGGAATATGGACAATGGCACTGATTGTTCTTTCCCCTGTGTCTGTTGTTGGTACCAGCCTCATCTATATATATATAAAGGATATCAGGCCATATATTATAGTGTAGCATAGAAATAAAATAATGTAAAAAGATGTGTATATGCTGGTGGCACGGTGGCTTAGTGGTTAGCATTGCCGCCTTGCATTTCCAGGGTCCAGGCTTGATTCCCGCCTCAGGGTCCATGTGCATGGAGGTTGGTGGGTTTTCTCTGGGTGCTCCGGTTTCGTCCCACATCCAAAGACATGCAGATTAGGCTAACTGAAATCCCCAAATTGCCCCGAAGTGTGTGACTGTTGACCAGAGGTTCTACCACTGTTGTAAGATATGAGAATAACTACAGTGGTCACCATTTGCCATCAGTGGACACCATTGTCCTCCACGGTCCTTAGTTATACTATATAGGTTCCAGGATAATGGATGTATATACTGGATAATGTAACTTACTTGTACATATTCATAGCCTTACGCTTTCAGAGAGTGGCACTTTGTACTGTGTGTGTGTGTGTGTGTGTGTGTGTGTGTGTGTGTGTGTGTGTGTGTGTGTGTGTGTGCAATAACTGTAGAGCAATCCATGCACCTGGTTTAGTAATTAGTGTGCTCAGTTGGTGGAGCCTTGTGCCAGTTTTACTAGCCCATGTGCTCAATTTGTGCACGCACTTAATAGTCTGTGTGCTCAGTTTTTCTATTTGGTTGTCAATCAGTGTGCTTGCTTTAGTAATCAGTGTGCTTGCTTTAGTGATCAGTGTGCTTGCTTTAGTGATCAGTGTGCTTGCTTTAGTGATCAGTGTGCTTGCTTTAGTGATCAGTGTGCTTGGTTCAGTGATCTGTGTGCTTGGTTCAGTGATCTGTGTGCTTGGTTCAGTGATCTGTGTGCTTGGTTCAGTAATCTGTGTGCTTGATTTAGTAGATAGTGTGCTCGGTTTGTGTACACTGCGCACTCATTTAGTCAATGAATGCACCCGATTTAGTGCCTTGATTTGACAAAATTCTGAGTTCCGATTCTAACATAAATATTAGATATATTATACTGTATATTTTATGTATACTGTGTATATAATTTTTATTTATTTGATTTTTTTAGCATTTTTTTTTGTATATTTGCCACACTTAAATGATTCAGATCATCAAACTAATTTTAATATTGTATTTAATATGACAGAGTAAGTACAAAATATATGGTTTAAATGATTTAATTTATTAAACAAAAAAAAGTGTCAACACTTTAAAACAATTTAAAACAATTTATTAAACAAACAAAAAAAAGTGTCAACACCTGCCTGGCTCTATGTGAAAAACGTAAACCGAATAAAATATCACCACTGGCAGAACACAAAATTGTTTAACTTGGGTCAAATGTTTTGGGTAGGCTTTCACAAGCTTCTTATTAGCTTATTCCTCCTGACCGAATTGATGTAACACAGACATTTTTTTTTTTTTTTTTTTTTTTGTCCACAAATTTATTGTTCTTAAGCTATTTTGCCACGATTTTGGAAGTGTGCTTAAATTATTGTCCATTTGAAAGAACAATTTGTAACCAATCTTTAAAACCAATCTTTAACTTCCTGACTGATGTCTTGATGTTGCTTCAATATATAAAATAAATTGTTCCATCCTTAGCAGCCTTTCAGATTACATTCGGTCTTGTTTTACTGTGTATATAAATACTTTTGTTTACAAGGTCCTTTGCTGCTGTTCTGGGATTGATTTGTCCTTTTTGTACCAAACAGCCTCTTTTTTTCTCAACCATTGGCTGAATTCTTTTGATTTTCCAATAATGTTAGTCAAAGAGGCACTAAGTTTAAAAGTAAGCCTGATTGACTCCAATTAGCCTATCAAAAGCTTCTTAAGCCATAACATAATTTAGTAGAATTTTTGGAGTTTTTTTTTTAAAGGCCAATCAACTGAGTGTATATAAGCGTCTGAAACCATAGGGAATTGAAATAATCCATCCATGAAAATTTTTTGGAAAGATTACTTGCATCATAGATGAAATAGATGTTCTAAAAGACACGGCAAAGGATGTAGACAAGAATGATAAAAGTGATGAGCTTTAATGCCTTCAACCTAAATGTATAAAAATTTTAACTTCAACTGTATAATGAAAAGGAAAGGATAAGGTGAAGCTGTGTAGTACCTGAATAAATTAAGATTTTGGATTATCTTGCCACTTTTCCCCACTCTCTCTTTTTTTTTTTTTTACTTACCCAGAAATAGTCGCAGTAGCTCCATTCATTGGGTTTGAGGAGTTGTTGCTCAGGCGTAGACTGTGCCAATGGGAACGTAACGAAGTTGATCTACAGAGTGATTAAAGTTGAAAAACAGGACCACATAAGGATAAAAAGAAGAATTCAGCATAGGAATTGTAATCTCAGGCTTCATAGTAGTATCAAATAAACATAAATGCATATTACTGTACAATATATAGTGGATTATAATCTACAGATATAAAACAGACACAAATGATGGGAGCTACAAATTAACCTGCACATACTGTGTGGAAAGATGAGTGAAAAGGATTCACAATACTGTACACACATTTTTCTCTTTTCTTTTTTTTTTTTTTATGTCAACACCACAATAACCACAAAACCACCCAAAAAACTGTACAAAAACATCTAACTTAAATACGTCTAGAACACTGAACATATTTATACAAACAAAAACAAAAAAATCTGAAGTTAGATTGTTTGGCTATGTCTACAACTGAGATTAAAATATGATATGATATAATTGCAGGATGGAGAAACGAAGTGCATTTGTATTACTGCTGCCTCAGTATATAATAATAATAATAATAATAATAATAATAATAATAATAATAATAAAATCAGTTCAAGCACAGGACTAAATATAAATAATATATTTTAACCTCTATGAAGTAAACAGTAGAACCAAATAGCATTCTCAAAGGCCTTGTACATTATATTTATTATATTTATATAGAAATCTGACAGCAGTGCGATGCACGATAATCACCATACAAAATACACATGGTTCAAGTAGTGCCAGTGCAGCACCATAAATACAACACAGTAGAACAGTTGTGAGACAATGCAGGCAGTGTTGAACAGACAGTAAACACCTAGATGTGCTAGCCACTTATTCCTACACTTCGCAATCTCCTCGTTCCCTTTACACACTGTGATTCACATTGTCATGAATGTCTCAATGTGTAATAACTTGCACTTAAGCGTTTCTTAAGTATCCCATGACTCAATGGCTCACAAAACAAACACACTTTAATTTTATCCAGAGTGTAAACCCATATGCACTCCATTATGAAATCTACACTTGATGGCCAAACAATAAAGGTGTACACTGAAGATTTCATTTGCCTTCATCTTTGATTATGGTGCACAATGTGGCAGGTAATTAATGTGTAAAAACAATTCCTTATAACAATTTCTGCTCTTTCACAATTTAAGTTTTGGACCATCAATGTGCAATCAGGGAAGAAAACTTCATAGATGTGATATCCTGGTCATTCTGGTCATTCAGGTCTTCAGTTGATTTCATTTTACTGCCACATAACGTTGCGGAGTCTAGACCCGACCAACGGATGCAACCTACTGTAACATCATAACACTGCCTCCAGAGGCTTGTAACGTGGCCATATGCATGATGGGTGCACATTTTTCCAAAAAGTTGACAGTTCTGCACTGAATGTATCGCTGTGTGGTTTATTGATTTAAGTTGAATTAAACTTTTGCTTACGAACCCAATTACCGATGTTTTCGATTCAGAATTAATTCACACTTTCTGAACTATTTACATCTACGCATTCACGTGCGTTTTTAACAAAAGAATTTCTAAAATCGACAAATTCCTTAAAAATATACAGTATGTATAAGAAATTACCGTAAAAAATCAACACACAAGTTACAAAGCATTTCAATCCATATGACATACTTTCAGTGTTTTTTAATACATGTAAGAAATATAGCTGCCTGAAATAAACACAAACTATACTAATACAGTGCAAAAATGTTATGGTTATTAAGTTGCGGTCTGTCATGACACTTCATCATTATTCTCTCTCATTTCTCACTGATTTTTTTTTTTTTTTTTTTGCCATTCATAAAGAAAGAAAGTTTGTATGGTTGTACAAACATGTTATCTTGTAGAAAAGCCACATTTGTCTCATCTCATTGTCTATATGCTTTATCCTGTATACAGGGTTGCAGGGGGCCTGGAGCCTGGAAATCCCAGGAAACTTAGGGCATGAGGTGGGGTACACCCTGGATGGAGCACCAATTCATAATTTGCATGCCATTGGACTGTGCCATTGTACTCTGAAAAAAGCCCACCAAGGACGGGGAGAACATACCCAAAGTGGGAATCAAACCTGGACTTATTACTGTAGGTGCAAGGCAACAGAGCCAACCATTAAGGCACCATGCCAGCTTATGCCACATTTGTGAAATCTATTAATGAAATCTTATATATTCATGCCTGCAAGTTGTTATAGGGGGACCAGGCAAAGGATATGGGGATATCTACTGGTTTTAATCCTGTAGGGAGATTTGGCTGATCTCTGTAAGAAAACTACTGTATTTTTGTCTAATAATACAGCTTCTATTTACAACCCCCCCCCCCACCCCAAATAAATAAATAGACTTAAAACCTTCCCTTACTGAGGTTACCCTGCATGAACGATTATGTTAGCAGAAGACACAGTGGCTGCTTATAAGGCTTATAAAGCTTGATGGGTGAATGTGTAAAGGTCAGCAATGAACTGGTCATCTGGGTTATTACCTAACATGTAGAAGGAGGGGAAAGAAAAAAGGCAAAAAGGAGGCAAGGGGAATAAGGATACGAAACTGCTAAGTGATCAAACTGAATATGATTTTTTTTCTTTGCACTATAGATAAAGCTAATCCAGCTTCAATATGGCATTAGTCAGAAATCAAGTGTATCCACCAATAAAACCCATTCAGTTTGAGTATACACTCTTGCGTCCACAGCGTCCCCAATTAGCCTGTTAGACCTACAATTATGTAATGTTCCCCATCTGCACAGCATCCATTCAACTGCCAAACAGTACGCTTCCTCTGCCCTACACACACACACATACACACACTCATAGAGCAATGCATGAAGATGGAATGTCATTCCCAGAGATATTTTCCAAAGATTTGCCCATAATTAAGATAAGATGTTCCCATAGATTTTCAAACATTACTTGGGATTCTAATGCCATAATCAGTAGTTTAAATTATTCATGGCAATGATTTGGAATTGAACTTTTTTTTTTTTGGAAAGGAAAATATGCAAACATGGGTTGAATCAAAATTTCTCTGTATGGTGAAGTAAAAATAAATAAATAAATAAATACTAGTGGTGCAGTTCCATGTCATAACCTTCTCATAAATTTTAATGCCATAGCTGTGTTTCCGATTACTCATCATTGATTACTGTATTGTATGCATTATATTCACATAACTACTCCAAGGTACATTAAGTGCCTGAGGTTATATTCTGTGTACATACAGTATCCTGCAAACACTATACACTCAAGCCTACCATCACATACTCACACAACCTCATGTGCCTCAGGTGTGCTTCAGTCGTATGTCTTGATTTACACACTTGTGCTCGGTCCCTTTTCATTACCTCGCTGGGAGATCATACCAATTGTCACGGCCACTGGGTTTTCCATTACGCCACCTCAACATTTGTCATTGCTGTTGTTTAAATCAGCTTCCCATCATGCTCTAAATTAGCTCATTTATCGGCACTGCAGCGCTCGTACGCCACTCCACCCCCCTCGTTAGCCTCAGTTTTGCCTCTGCACACTGCTCAGACTGGAAATCATCAAACGTTTGGCAAAAACTGGAATACAGCACTTTTGGGAAAGCTGTACATCATCAATTCTTAGCAAAGCGAGATAGTTATGATGATCTCAGGGAAATTCTTAAAGGAGCTGGCAAACATTCTATAGCTTTAATGTTGTAGGTGCGATTACTATGGAGAAGAATTCTGACATGTCTGAAATTCTCTGTAATGGGAATCTAAGGGTAGATAGTTGAATTTAGTTATTTAAACTAGTGATGCACAATTAAACCTTTGCTTTAAATTTGAAATTGATGCAATTATTTAATTGCTAAAGGAAGCTACTTACAACCATAGCATTAACATTGCCACCAGGTAAATTGAATAAAATTGATTATCAATTATATACCAGCAAACTGGCAACAGAATCAATGTCTGCAGGGAACCAAAAGCCACTTCTCCTGACTTATCCTGGAAAAAAAAAAGCTAATACAGCACAAATTGATGAAAAAAGTAAATGCTGGTAATGACAGAAAGGCATAAGTGGATCATAGGCCACCATGCATATGCTTTAGCAGGGAAAGAGTACAAGGATGTTGAGAAGGCCCCCAAATTCCCCAGATCCCATTCCGAATGAGCACCATGGGATGCACCGGATAAACAAGCTGGGGCCACACCCCACAACAAGTATTTGTTTATTTATTTATTTATTTTTTATCTTTTGTGACATTTGCTGTAAATACATTTCGATACTAAATGGCAATTTAAATTGCAATCACATTATGTGTCAAAATGATCACAGTGTAAATCTTTGGCCAAACTGTGCAGGCCTACTTTAAACCCCTATTTCATGAGTCAATGATATATGTAAATGATATTCTGATTACTCCTTCATTAAATGAACCAATTTTCATACTAATGCTTGTTATTTGCTATGAACATAGACAGACAGTATGTCTCAGTCGGGAAATAAACTGTCGGTTAATTTAATCGACTATGTTGAGAGCCAGTATCCGATCGCAAACTGGAAATCATGTTAATTTCTCTATACAATATGTTCATTTCACTATGGCGTTTACTGTAACTATCCAACAACTTGGTCCAAATATGAGAAAAGCATACTCCTCTTGGGAAAAGTGTTCTCACATAAGGTAATGACTTTTTTTTCCTCTGTTCTATATAGGCAACACGGTGGTATAGTGGTTAGCACTGTGGCATCAGACCTCCAGAGTCGAGTGTACAGTTCCAGCTGTTGCGTCAGTGTGTATGGAGTTTGAATGTTTTCCTTGTGCTTGGGGGGATTCCTCCAGTAACTCTGATTTCCTCCCACAGTCCAAAGACATGCAGGCTAACATAGGCTAATTGACGTTTTCAAATTGCCTGTAATGTGTAAGTGAGAGAGTTATTGTGTGTGCTTGTGTTCCCGCTACGGAGTTCCACCCATCCGGGCCTGAGTGGGATACATGGGGATGTGTGAATGTGTGTATATATCATTTTATTATTTTCAGATGCTAATAAACAAACAGAAATAGTAGATTACAATGCACACAACAGTAGGGTCCAGGTCTCAGGAGGTTAAGGGGGTGCCGCATCAAATCATTTGATCTGCAAGGACCGGGGCAGGTTTTTTTGTCAGATGCTCATGGGACTGGAACTGCATGGGTCAGGTGGGTTTTATTGGGAGTACAGTTAAGGGTCTTGGCCAATGACCCAACTCTGACTTAAATCCTGGCCCTCCGATCAGCAACCCTGAGCCTCAGCTATCTGAAATGTCACTACTATACAGGTCAAAGTATATTGCTGGCTGAAAAGTGTTACTATTAGTTGCTTCGCAAAATCGAGCTATAGCAGATCACATACATTTTTTTTTTTTTTTTTAGAATTAATGAGAAATTCCTTCATTTTGACTTTTGCACTACTAGGAGGATCAAGTTAATGGGTTATTTTCTCAGTGCAGGGCAACATGTTGTGTAAACTGTCCTTAATTACAGATGCAGTGGAATGATATAACAAAAGACTAATGCTTATAGCATACAATTAAGTAACAACTACTAATTATCCAGTAACTACAATGAAATTAATAGCAAAGGTGCATAGGTACAAGAGTGAGGAAGGAACGTCTGAATGCAATGACAAATGGTGTGGTTTTTAGATAGTTAATACAGCATCAGCCCGAGATAACATATTCAGAACCATGTGAGAGACCCTTGCTGTTCATATTGATGTTGCTTTTAATAGCACTGTTAGGAAACACTTTGTGAATCCTTGAAAAGTCAGATTACAGCTAAAATAAAATGAATAAATACAGTATGTGTTTCAGAGCTTGATGAAAAACAAACAGTGAGAGTAAAGTGGTTTTTCTTGTGTTTGTCATTTGAAAGTCACATAATACATACAGTACATTTATATTTCTGCTTAGCTTAGTGACAATCAAGTTTTTACACGAATCATGCCTCATTAAATCATAAAAGGTTAATATAATGCTTATAAATGTATTATAAAGGTCCAGTGTTTGAGTAAGCACATTTATTTGTGTATAGTCTGGATCAGTCATCAGGATGATAACTCTCTTTCTCGCTTTCTTTTTAGATACACTGCCTATGCTTGGTTGGCTGCCCAGCACCCAGTTTTTCGCTGGATAGCAAATGCCGCTGACATAATGATGGCGTGTAGTAAACTTCAGGAATGCCAACCAGTAAATAAAACTCCATTTGGTGTGGGGTTCCTCTGGCACAACATACACATACTGTAATGGAAAACCTGCAGTGAACAGCTGAAAACATCCACACAAGCACACACTAGTGTACACACTCCAGCAAACATCGCTGATCTCGAACACTGCTCAGAATGTGGACTGCTCGGCCTCTGTTGCTAAGCGACAAATTGGTTTCACTGTGAAGGCACACACTTCTTCTTTTTTTCCCTTTTGTGAAGCAGTGTAGTGCTTTACTGTACCAGACTTAAGCGTATGCATATCCACCTGCCTTAATAATGACATATACAAAAAAAAAAAAAAAAACACACACTAAATATTACCTACTCTTCCTACAAGCTATCATTTTAAAGTCTGTACTGCGCCCTCAAATTAAGCAACAAGTGCTTGGGAGAATTATGGTTCAGGCTATTTAAAATGCCTTCGAGTCTGGATTCGCAGATCCGCACACGTCACTGGCTGTGCCTCACTTAGGCACAGAAGGAAGAAAGACAACCCTGCCTCTCTATGAATCTGAGCCGTCCCACCATATTGATCGAAAGCAGCTTTGATGGTGGTTGTCATGGAAAACCGCCTGTTACGCCTCTCTCTGGGCCGCTCACAATATTCAGCCATTGACATGAAATGCAGCGCATGTATGCATGCCTGATGGTATACAGCGCATATATGCATGCCTGAGTATTTTTCTTAACCATTTCATGCACACTTCCATCCTGAGCACATCAGGATTTTTTTTTTACTGAATGCATGAGAATGCATCAATATCTGCCAAGATCTGCATATTTAAATTAGAATGTCACACACTGTTTTTCTGTGCCAGATGTTTGTGTTTTTTTTTTAATCAAAAGTCTCTTTTTTATTTTTTTTTAAATCTATATTTCTCTTCTCTTTGTATGTATATATGTGTGTGTGTTTCATTTCAACACCCATTAATCACTTCGGGTGCCTTTGTCACCATGGAAACTGGACTAGCCAAGTCTTTCCCCATTCCCTGGGCTGCAGCTATCTCTCCCAAGTAGGCGGGCTTTATAGCCCTGATGGACAGCTCTGCTAACCTGTTAGTGTGACAGCAACAGTACTCCCCTGTTCCAAAACAATAATCGAGAAGTCCGGTCTTGCTTTCCAGCACATGCAGCATCCCTAATTCATTCCTTTCCTCTCTCTCTCTCTCTCTCTCTCTCTCTCTCTCTCTCTCTTTCTCGTACACATTCTTTTTTTACTATCTCAGGCAGATATTACCGGTTATATAACTATATGCAATATTACTCTTTGAATTGTAGACTGTCGATTTGAACATTTCCATTAAATGCAATTAGGGACACATTATTAGGCACAATATGAAGACTGCACAAAAACAAAATATGTGCATCAAGACTCCATTGTACTGTGATGGAGGACACCAGATCCTGTCATCTCTAGTACACTCACATGTAGCCTGTTAATTAGGTAATGGGATTGGATGTACAAAAGAAAGAAACAAAACAAACCAGTCAGAGCAGTGATACTACTGTACAACAAGAGGACCTGGGCGATAAATAAATTCTCATATGCATATCATGTATAATAAATATGAATATATGTGATTTGAGAATGTGAATTTTCCACTTTTAATTACAAATGGAGAAAGCATCACAAGACACCCAGGGGTGTAGAGTAAATATAGATTCTTTAAAACCTGAGGAATCCGGAACCGTGTTGCTAAACCTGCTTGGATGCAAGCATGTTGCTTAAAATATAATACAAATCGCACCTGAACCACAAACATGACATGTATCGACCGATCTGCTACTGTAGCACTCCTGATACCAACATGGCTGCTGTCGGAGTACTATATGTTTCTCATATATATATATATATAAAATGTTTTTCAATATCCCCCAGCAATGATGCAAGCAAGAAGTGTGTGCATCCATGAGAAATCAGTCTCACGCTGTCAGTTTCAGCAACGCCAGAGCTTTTTTAAACAAACTGCACACACCAAAAGTCACATCAGATCAGAGTCTGGAATGCCAAGTACTCTCAGGAGACTGAAAAGGAAGAGCCAGAGGAAGATAAAAAAACAAGGAACTTAAGACACCAACACCCAATGACCGTTCTGATGTTCCTAAGACAGTTTGTAAATCTTCAGTCCTAACACACTAACCTAAAGCATCACCTGGCAACAAAAGTATCTGATCTGTAAGAAACTATATAAAACGGCAATGATGTAATCCCTTTGGGAAACACACATACACTAAAATAGAGTGCCACTGAACTAGTGAGCAGATGTTTCCCATAAGTAGAACACTCTAGGAGTTTACAACCCTTCTGGCCTGTTTCGAAAGTGTAATGACCTGCCATTTCAGCCTTAATATCGTTTTAGTGATTTATAATAAGCAATCACGCTCTGCTTTTACTCCATAGATATCCTTTATCCAGGACAGACTGGGAGCTGCAGCCTGACGGATGTCAATAAAATCAGCATCATGTCAGTATTTGTTAAATCAGCCTCTGGGGTATTCCAGCTGTTAAGTGTACATTTGTAAATTTGTGTGTGTGTGTGTGGTTTCTCCAGACTCACTGTGGTTTTGGTCTCCTTGATTTCCCTGTCCTTGTTCTGTCTCCTGGCTGGTGAGAGGGACCCGGGGCTCTGTGGGGAGAGACAGGAGGCATCGTCAAAACTGCCCTCTGTGTCAAAGCTTTCCTCTGTCTCCATCTCTCAAGTGGACCCTTCACTCCTTCTCTCTCACTCGTTCTCTTCCACTGTATCTCCTGTGTGCCTTCTGCCTGCTTGCCTGCGTTGCCGTGGTGAGCAGCTCAGAGTGGGCTGTGTTTATGTGTGTGTGTGTGTGTGTGTGTGTGAGAGATGTGATGTGTGTAGGGAGAGGGGCGTGCCAGTGCTGTTGGAGAGTAGGGGGGTTTGTGTGATCGTGCAACTGCAATAAGGAGAGCAGGAGAGAGAGAAAAAGAGAGAGAGAGACAGAGACAGAGAGAGAGACAGAAAGGTATAGTGAGTAAGACAGAAAGCCTGAATGAGTAAGTGAGTGAGTGAGTGGATGTACGACACACCTCCAGTCCCTCAGTTAAAGGCTGAGTGCATACACACGGGAAAATTGAAAGGAGAGTAAGGGAAAGAGATAAACTTAAAGACAGGCAAGGCAGCAAAAGTACAAGACGGAAATATGATGAAGGGAGCAGAGAGCATAAACGGGAGCGCATGGAGGCAGCTTTTATTTACTCAAACAGCACCACACCTCCCTCCTCCTTCAGCGTGCCTATGTGTGCTTGAGTAACCGAAGAGGAGAAGGAAGAAAAAGGGTGGGGGGGCGGGGGGGGGGGGCATGAGGACAGAAATGGGGATGTAATATGTACAGAGAAGCTAATGATTTGAGGTGAGCTGAATCCAATATGCACAATTGGAACAAAGGAATGTAAAAATGAAAAGCCTTCCCTGTGGAAAAAAAATTTGATTTTTATTTCTGCCTAAGGGTCGCACGATAGCTGTATTTACAGAGCAGGCGGTAGTGAGAAGAGCGCGCATCTGTCTCTGTTGGTGCGTTTTGTAGAGGTGCGAAAACTCCACTGTGTGCAGGTGCTATATTTACACCTAAATTCATCAGCATCCATCATCACCGCTGTGTTCGGATCTTTCTCAGTGTTTTACATTGCGGGTTCCCTCATGTCCGAGATGCTCAGAACAACCATGTTCTATTTGGGATAACACTGATGCAATATTCGAACAAATGTACAAATGTGACTGATCAAAGACACACACCCACACACTCAGCTAAAGAGCTAAAGCTCCACACATTGAACCATAGAAAAGGACTAAACACCAAACCCCCAGCCTCTCACCTTTCTCAGGAACATGAAGGCAGTGGCCCCACACCGCCCGTCTCTTTCTGTGACCTGCCGTTTGACAATCCAATCCTGCTTTGTGCCAGCTCCACACTGCCTTTCGATTTCCTTTTCTCTCTTCCCAGTCTAACACAATCCTATCCTTGCTATGATTCTCCTGTTCGATTATTTTTTTCTTTTTTTTTTTCCCCCTGATCCTGGCCTGGGATCAGGAGCTAACCACGTGCCAGTGTCCAGGAGCGGGACGCCCATATGGCCTGTGCTCCACTCTGCTTGCTGGCAAGCTCACGCCCTAGTCCCACTGCCAGGCAACCATGTGACCTACCCATATCTTTGCTTGGTCTGATTTTCTCTGCTATAAAAGCATTATGGTTCACAGAACTTTGCAGGTGGCTCCAAAGTCTGCAGCATAGACATGATAGTAGTGGATCACAAGTTAAGCGATCTGGCAATTGACTTGAGACTGGCAAAAGATGATTTTAGAAGAAATGGTAGAAACCTGCCAGGCAACTTATATTTGGCACAAATGTTTAAATTGTTACAGTGATGTAGATCAATGATGAAGATCCAACTTTGATTTATAACCTAATACCAAAGTCATGTTCATATTGCTGGCATCTTGTATGAACATTTACCAGTACCACTGGCAATGCCTTGTTGGTGGCATAGCTTCATGGCACACTGCTAAACATATGATATTGATGGTGTGTCATTGTGGCATCTAGTAATACTTAAGGCATGGATGGACAGTGCTGTGCAAAAGTTGCGTTATCATTTCTGATTTTTAAACCTTGGAATTCACACAGTCTATACCACTTAATCCTGCATTCAAGCTGGTGGGGGGGCTGGAGCCTGTCCCAGGAGACTTAGGGCATGAAGCGAGATACACCCTGGACAGGGTGCCAATCTATCGCAGGGCACACTCACACACTACAAGCAATTTTTTGGGAACACCAATTATCCTAACCGGCATGTCTTTTGAACTCTGGGAGGAAACCCACCAAGCACGAGGAGAACATGCAAACTTCACGCACACAGAGATGGGAATAGAACCTGGACCCTGGAGGTGCAAGGCAACAGTGTTAACCACTACACCACCGTGCCACCTCAACCTTGGAGTTCCTACACAAAATTAAATGTTAAAGAAAAAAACTTGTATGCCAGAAAAGAAAGCAGCATATAATATAAGCAACCATTTTTCAAACTATAAATAAATAAATAAATAAATAAATAAATAGAATAAGTGTAAGCTGTTGGTGCAAAAAGAAGCAGGTGCAGAGGACACTTTACGATGCGTCGAACGTGGGATGAATGCGTCGCATGGAAGATGGAAGTAGGAGCCGGACAGGGCATGGGTTGATTTATTTTGGTTACAGTGAAGGGGCCGATGAAGCAAGGTGAGAGTTTACATGAGAGTGTTCTTAAAGGGATGTCCTTGGTAGCAAGCATGACCCTCTCCCCTACGCGGTACCTGGGCGCCTTGGTACAGTGGCGGTCCGTCTGTTGCTTGTACATCCTGGATGCTTGCAGCAGGCTTCGTCTAGCTCGTAGCCATGGCTGTTTACAGCGGCGGACGAAATGTTGGCCCGAGGGGACCTCTACCTCCTCCTCTTGAGTTGGAAACAGTGATGGCTGGTAGCCTAGACAACCCTGGAATGGGGAGAGCCCCATGGAAGCAGATAGCAGGAAACTTACTCCAGGTGGTAGCACTGTGCGTGCTCATGCACCGAAGAGCCTTCCATTGCTTGGTTCTTTTGCTCTGTTGGGTCATTGGATTGGGGATGAAAGCCGGAAGACAGACTAGGAGTGTCTCTGATGAGTTTACAAAAAGCCTTCCAGAAGCATGAGGTGAATTGAGGGCCTCGATCTGAGACTATGTCCGTAGAAAGACCATGAAGACGAAAAACATGGAGGATCAGCTGTTTTGCTGTCTCCTAGGCAGAGGGGAGTCTGGGAAGCGGAACCAGGTGGATGGACTTGGAAAAACAGTCAACAATGGTCATAATACATGTGTTCCCATCTGACGAAGGTAGGCCTGTTACGAAATCCAGCAAAATGTGAGACAAGGGGGCGGTGTGGTATGGGTAATGGTCTGAGGAGACTGGCCGGGCAACGGTTGTCATGTTTACAGCGGGCGCAAACGTCCAGGCTGCCATGAAGCTGGAAACATCCCTCCCCAACGTGGGCCACCAGAAGCGCTGCTAAAAAAGCTGGTTCCGGCAGAGTCTGGGTGGCAAGCCAATCTGGATCCATGGCCCCATTCAAGGACCTGCGACTGTAGACAGAGAGGGACAAAGAGACGATCTGGAGAGACGTTGCTTGGACCGGGCTCCTGGGTCAATGCCTGCTTAACCTTAGCTTCAATGTCCAGTTCCACGGCTGCTACTAAACAACAAGAGAGCAGGATCGTGTCACATGACATGGAGTCATGGGGAAAAGAGAACTGGTGTGAGAAAGCATCAGGCTTGGCGTTCTTGGAGCCTGGCCGGTAGGATAGGACAAAGTTGAAACGGGAAAAAAAAAGCGACCAAGGAACCTGTTGGGCATTGAGTCTCTTGGCACTATGTAAGTATTCGAGGTTCCTGTGATCGGTCCATACTAGAAACAGGAGCCAGTGTCTCCATTCTTCTAGCACTAGCTTGATGGCTAGTAGTTCCCGATCACCTACGTTGTAGTTGTTCTCAGCCGGGGACAGGCGACGGGAGAAAAATGAACAAGGGTGCAGTTTGTTATCCTGTGGCGACCTCTGGGACAAGATCCCTCCAACGCCGGTGTTGGACGCATCTACCTCCACCACGAACTGGCGGGAGGTAATAGCTGCCTCGCTGCCATCATGAGAGCGTTCAAAAACCCTCCTCATCTCCCTGGAGAACAGCTGAAAGTTATTACAACATGGGTTGCGGGCATCCCAGAGAGCCATGCTCCACTCCTGGGCTCTGCTGGTAAGAAGGGTGATGACGTAAGCTACTCGCGACCGCTCCGAATAGAATGTGGAGGCTTGTAGCTCAAAAATCAGTGAACACTGAGAGAGAAACAATCTGCATGTCCCTGCTCTCCTCTTGCGTGGAGCTTCAGGGCTTGTGGCGCACGTTGAAGACAACCGGAGCTGTTGAATCTGAGTGGTGACGTCGACGAGGGTCTGCCTAGTGGTGAGGAGTTCTTGCTGTTGTTTCCCAAGGAGGACGCTCTGGCTCTCCAGGGCCAGCCTCATCCTGTCGTACTCTGCTGAATCCATCACGTGTGGCCGGATTATTCTGTCACGAGCAAAGAGGTAGATCCAGATGCAGAGACGCAGAGGTGGTCTTGAGATGCTTGGGTTGGGTGAATCTGAAGCTGCGTGCCGTGGAGAGACGAGAAGCAGAGCAGTGGACGAGGAAATGTCAAGAGGCGGAGGCGGTCTTTGATCAGTGCGACAGTGCTGAGAGTGTGACATACTGACTTTGCGGTATGCTTGCAAAAAAAATTTTGAGGCTAGTTTTGTAACACTCCAACAGATGACACCATAACGCTGCACGCACAGGGAGCACCGACCTTCTTAAGTCAGTGTGCCAAAAGCACTCTGTACATCAGGAGCTGTGCAACTGCTACCATTCTGACCATGTGCATTACCATGTCTAATATTTCATCATGTATCAACACCAAGTATCTAAAGCTTATTGTAAATTTTTTGGCTAAAGATTTAAGGATATTGAATAGTTCTTCTCATTTTCATTAGTTTATGGGGAACCCATCTGAAATCTGTCACAGCACCAGAGAAGATCTGGTTATGTGGTTGAAATATCAGGTTTATTTTTGATGTAGCACCAGTCATTCAAAAACAACAATCTGTGGTTGGTTGCTTCCTGTGGAAGTTAAGTAGCCACTTCTGTTGAAATAATGTGGTTCTTTGCACCATTTAGCAGCAAAACATACTCTGCCGGGTTAAAGATGGATGTCTGGGTTGTAGGAGTACAATATTGTTGACGTAACATCTTGTCATAGCAGGGCCAATGATCTGGCCGTGTGTGTAAAATGATGATGAATTGGTTTAAAAGTTTATATTTCCGAGGCTACCAGGAACGCAATGCTAAGCCCTTGGGACAAAGCGTTCTTTAACTATTCACTGCACCTCACCTGTATGTAGAATCCTGCTTAATAATCAATCCTCTGATGCATTGTGATCTCAAAATACACTTTAATTCTCCAGACTTTTTAAGTGTGAGATGTCAAACTCGAAGCCATACATCTTATTCGGTGAAGGCCTTGGTAATTAGATGATAAGCTAAATCAGATGTAGACTGAACTCTGCAGTGCTGTAGTTTGCAGGAAGGGAAACTGACATTTCTGTCACTATTACACAGACATCCAGATCAATCCGCTTAAAGATCCCACCTCTGACCGGTCTGAGCAGCACAGTACCTGGCTTTTCACTCTGGCTTTTTGCACCATCCTGTCCACCTTCTCCAGTCGCTTCACAGGAACGTCAGTAGACTGTGATCCACTTACTGAAAACATATAGATCACGGGTTTACATCAGATAGAACTCTGAAATCTCATTGTGTCATTACAATAATAATAATAAAAAAGCATGCAAAATGCAAGATATTTCGGTTTTAACTGAAAAATTATTTATTGCAATTATTTACAATAACAGTTAGAGCAATAACATACACCTTCAAGCCTGCATGATGAATGGCTTCACGAAAACAAATGACAACGACAACATCAGCCTGACAAGTGCTGTACAGCATGATGATAAATGAGGGTTATAAAATAAATGTGGTGCAGTGACAGTTCAGGCCAGACCACATAATTGGCAACTCTACTGGGAGTCACAAGCTGTTTTTCTAATCCTCCCTAGGGTTGTCCATTAACCCTAACCTCTTCGACATCACCACTGACACTGGCTGCATCCACCTTTTTCCCCTTTTCTCTGTATGTGTTCCTCAGCTTGTAATTCACCGCCTGGTGTTGTGACACATATAGGGCCAATACTATGTATCACCATATTAGTTATAATGTCCATTTTAAAACACTTCCATGTCATTTTGTTACTTGCAGGCTAAAATTCCATTAGCAAAAGTGGCACTGTATAAGAAATATTCTTCTTAAATCTTATTATGGGACCATAAATTTAAAATGATTTTAGAAATGGAATTAATTATTCTCCTAGATAGAACATCGTGTTTAATGGGCACTGGGACGAAACCAATAGAAAGACAGGAATATACCGTATGTGGGGCATTCAAGTCAAACTGGGACATGTGATGAAATCTCTCATGAATGAAGTCGTAAAATGAATTGACATTTATAAATTACTTCAAGCACGGAATGGTAATGAGACTCTTAGCTGCAGGAAAAACATTTGATCCTGGTGAAGGTACAGTAGCTCGGAGCTCAGTGCACTCGCAAATGTGAACATTCGACGAGTGGGATGCTATCAGGAATAACAGCCTGGTTGCCTGTGTATGCACACGTTTTGTTGGCCCATCCATGCCCATGCAGGGTTTTTTTTTTTTATGGCATAAACACAATAGTGTTGAGTTGAGTCGACCGGGACTACTCCAGTGTTCACAAGGTTACATGACATCTATAACAGTCATTAATACTGTATACATGACAACTGACTAGGGGGTCTAACTAGGGGGTCTAACTGATGTAGGGGTGTTGTATAGCACAAGTTCATGATAATATTGACCATTTTAATTATGTATGCTAGCTAGTCACATAAGACTGATGAGCAGTTGTAAAAGATTAATTTAGGCTATAGAAATATTTTACATATGTAGCATTGGGAACTAAGTAAAACTTGCCAAATGCAGCTTAAGTAACTTGACATCACCTGGCGTTTTATGTGTATGGGTCGTCTTTGTGGTTAGAGTAGAAGGCATTTTCCACGTTGTTTCTGAAAAATATACATGGTAAACATCATAAAACATAAAAATATAATGCATAGTGCATTTTTGTGCATGGTTTTGTGTGTAATAACTTTATTGTTTGGATTACCAAATACATGGCAGGTCAGTGTAAATAAATGTTAGAAAAATTTGTAGACATTAGGGATGGGAATCACCAGGAACAAGCCGATACAATATCATCACCATAAACATGTGCCAATTCAATTTGTATTGTGATTTCTTCTCAGGCTGTTATAATTTGAAACAAACTTATAATAGCATATAATATTTGCATGGGATGCTGCACTGTGCTCTTATGTATAAATAGTTTAGAACTTGCCACCTGTAAGAAAACTGAGAAACTGTTATACCACCTCACAAGCATTCATTCATTCATTTATTTACTATACTGCATATCCTATACTGGGTCACAGAGAGTCTGGAGCCTATTCCTGCCAATTCTTCGCAGGGCACACATGCACACACTCATTGACACACTACAGGCAATTTGGGAACACCAATTTGCCTAATATGCATGTCTTTGGACAAACACAAACCCGAGACGGGAATCAAACCCTTGACCCAGGAGGTGTTGGGCCACAATGCGTATATAAATATCACATTTTCTAAATTTTATTTTAAAGACATAAATGAATTTCCATGCAAAGGACTAGATATACATAACAGATTTTTCCCCCATCTCTATCAGACATAATGCCATCTACCAAATACCAATTCCCTTCAGAAACACAGGGTGATCATATCTGCATACGAACAATGAAAAGATTTAAATTTGTAGCCTGGGCTATGAACAGAACACACTTATTTGGTATAATTTTTCCTCATCTCACAACCATCTCATGTTTATACAAAAGTTTCCTTTCGGTTTGGCTGGCCCTCTAGAGGCTCACACAAATAGCACAAGGAAATACCTCATTTCTAAATCTTGATAATACCATAATGTAATTAAAGCAATTTTTTTGTACATCGCACACAATATCGCACTTTTTGTGTGCTAAATGTACCCTTTAGCACACACAAAAGCAGTCATTATTTAGGATCTTAGTAAATCAGGCCCTAGAAGTACAATCATATTCTACTAAGTGCAGTGCTTCTTTTGCACAGCAGGACCTACAAATGATAACAGCATCAAAGTTCTTTTTTTTTCTTTGCTCGGTTGCTCTGATAATGTTTACTGAGGAGTAAAAAAAAAAATTGTTTTTTTTTTTTCTTGCATAAGCACTTGCAAAGCAGCTGTGTCCCAGGTGGTGAGTGAGAAGTTCATTTTCCAAAAAAAAAAAAAAAAAAAAGGATGTGAAAACAATTAAATAGTAATCAAATGGTAAGCTATGCAAACTGTATATTGATCATTTAGCAGCCACGATAATATTATATGAATAAAATTCTGAAAAGAATCTTTTTTTCAATGTTAATAGTCTAAGTAAGTCTGTAATGAATTGAGGTCTGATATTTTTGACACAGAAAGAAAAAGTGATTCTTCATTTTGACATCTGGCTGCATAAATGAACAAACAGTGCAGACTGCTCAGAGCTGGCAATAATGACTGATGAGCAATAATGTTCGAAGAAAAGCTGAGGACACAAATGTTTACAAAGCAAACGCATCAGCACATGGTATTAATGCACAAAGTTCACAGGGGATGAGTAGTGCCAAGCCAATGCCAGAAGTGCACCAAAAACACAGAACACAAACTACAATCCAGAATAGCAATGACTCAAGGACGGTTTATCTCCTTAAACTAAGCAGGTTTTAAATAGCATTGTAAAGAAGCAGACTGATCCAAGATCAGAGGCCCTGCTCAGCTGATTCTCATCTCTCTCTCTCTCTCTCTCTCTCTCTCTCTTCTCTCTCTCTCTCTTTTTCTCTCTTTATCCAAAACTCAAATACAAATACAGCCTGCCCCATGAGGGTGCTGCCAAGGCTCTGGTCTCTAACTACTGATAATGATCAGTATTACACAGTGCTGCCCTTAGTATGCACTTATATTAGTGTTCTGTTGAAAAATAAATGCCTATTGCAGCATTACGCAAGCTAGTCATCATGCTGCAATGCAGCAGCCAAATAGGAGAATAAAAAGGTTATAAACCCAGAGTTTCTGTCCATGCTGCTGTTGCTATGTGTGTCAGTATAAATCAGATAAATTCAATCTATATCAGCGCAACGCTTTGGTTTTTAGGATAAACGGTTAGTGGAGATGATGAAAAATGTTAATGGCACATCACAGCCTGCAGCTCTTCACGCAGTTGGCACAGCATCTACGCTTACACAATATAATACTAGAAATGCCTGCACTCATTAAAATTTGCATTTTTTTTTTTTATCAGGTATGCACGCCCTCTGATAGTAGCTTTAGGAAATATTCATAAGAAAAGTAGAAGATGAGAGATTTGCAGTTTGGTGTAAGGCTGTGGTCACTGATGAGGAAAAGCAATGAGAAAGAATATATGTTTTAATATGCCAGAGTAGACAATAGGACTTAATCTTTTCAGCGAGGCTTTGTAGCATGCTGCTGTGATGTACTGTATTATGTCCACACCATCAGTCAAAAGTTTGGACACACTTTCATGTCTTTAATTTCATGGTCTTTCTTGATTTTTATTGTAGTTATGATATTGAGATGTCTGCTACTTACAGTATGCTCAGTAAAGCCTTCATAACGGGTCTAATCTGAGATGCTGTTAATTGGTGATTTTTGAGGATGGTAACTCTAAATGGATTCGTTTTCCTGGGATGGTCTTTGAGAGCCAGTTTCATCATGGTGTTTAATGGGTTTTGCAAATGCATTTGACAATACTGTTCTTGCAAGAACTGTTCCAGAGCAGCTGATCTTCTTGTCTTAAAATAACAACTGACTGTTGTTGTACTAAATTACTCAATTCCCTATTTGTGGTTTCAAACACATCTCCAGTATTGTTCTGTAATGAGGAAAAATAAATCCGAACTTTAGACTGATGCTGTATCAAACATATTTTCATTAAGCAGCAGACACAAAAAAAGAGAATTTGCACTTTTTCTAAAATGATGCCAATTTTGTTGATGGACTTGACCAGAGGTGTATTTGTTTAAGTACCGGAGTGCACCTATTATGTTGAGAGTATTATGTGGCAGCAAGCCACATATTTGGCTTCTTTGAATGAACTTCCATTCTGAGCAGAAGTTGCTATGCAGGCAGGGGTCCTGCTCAGCTATTAGGCTAGAATATGAAAATGCCTCATATGCTTTCATTTCCTGTGGAAACTTTTACCTTCGTAGCTGTTCCAAAAAAGAGAGAATGTTTTGCTGCCTTTTCATTTTTATTAGTTAATATAAGGTAAAAAGGCAGCTACATTTACTTGGCTACCAGCAATCTTTAAGGTGGAATATTCAATAAAATTTTATTTGTATAGCGCGTTTTTTGTCATTGTCCCAAAGCAGCTTTACACAATCAAAAAAATTATGGAAATTTGTATGAAATGTGAATGTGTATGAATCAAAATGATAAGATTGTCCCTGATGAGCAAGCCAAGGGCGATGGGGATAGTGGCACGGAAAAACTCCCCAAGATGGCAATAGAAAGAAACCTTGAGAGGAACCAGACTCAACAGGGAACCCATCCTCATTTGGGTGATAACGGATAAGAGATTGATCTGCAGTCATGCTGTGTGAAAAATTGTATATATAAATATACAATAATAAATAAAATATCAATTGTAAACCATTGCAATAGGGTTAGCCAGATTACCGATGCGCAGACAGTGAATGGGATGAATCACTTGGTGAGGAGGGTGGTGAAGTGAGGGTTACAGTATGTGAGTCAGTGCATAGAATTCATTCCTTGGATTAATTAAAAACAGGCTGGCCTGACTAAGGTTGAAGATTAAGAAGCCAAGAAGCCAGTCGAGCTTCAGCCAGGGACCCTTTCAGTGTTTGAGCTTTGGTACAGGGCCCCATCTCTGTGGTTTGCCCCATTTTGGGGGATCTCCGAAACACTTGGAGTCTGCAGAGGAAGTAGATTCATGAGTCACACACCTAGAAAGTACTACTCACCGGACTGACATTCGGCGGTCGTTTTATATGGCTCTGAAGACACTAGGATGATGGATGATAATCTCAGTTGCCTTTCTCCTCCTGGCAACTGAGGGCCAGGTAGATGGTAAGTGACTTGCAGTCACAGCACATCCACCTGGAGCCTGAAGAGATCATCCTCATTGCTATGCTTTGCTGGTTCTGTTCAGGATCAAGAATGAGTGAGTAGTCCTGTAGTGAGAGGATCCAGTGGTTGATGCAAGGATTGGTATCCTTTTCTTGCCATTCACTGTAGGGGATCAGTGACCAGAATGAAGTGCCCTTTTGCGAGGTAGTATTTCAGCTCCTCTGCAACCAACTTAATGGGATAATCCTCTACATTCTTGGTTAAGGACGGCTCCAGGCCCGGTTTCCAAGGCATCAATATGTACCAGGAAGGGATGGTTGAAATTGGGGTTACAGAAGATAGAGGAGATGGTGAGGTGGCCTTCTCTGTCTCTGCTATCTACTGCACCTTTACAGGTTGTCCGTTCCCGAGCAAGTTTGCGAGGAGTCCTTTTTTTCTTATGGCTTTAGTAGTCCATGGCCAATTTAATGCCCCAGGTACTGTGCCTCGGTCAGCCCCAGGTGACATTACATTGGGTTCGCCATAAACCCACCTTTCCGGAGCGTGGGGTGATCTCAACCTGCATGAGTGGTTGATCACATCATCAAAACAGGCCTCAGTGTATGGCCAGTGATAGCCGAGCATGATGACCATGAGCAGCTGAAAAGTCGCTTAGGCATTGTGTAGAACAACGGGGAAGACCCTATGCTGCCAGTGGCCTTGCTCAGTGCTGAAGGCGATGTTCTCCTTGGCTTTGGCTGTAAGTTCCACTTCGCAGTACCCCTCGGTCAGACCAATCATGGTGTAAACTTTTCCTCACTGAGTTTGGAACAGCACACTAATAATAGGCACAGGGATAAGCAGGGCAGTGGCCGGCTTTTTGGTTGTGGCATTCAGAACATCACTGGCAGGAGTTCTTTACGCCTGCCTTGAATCTTGGCCAGTTTTGATCTTATCGATGGTATTCTTCAAGGCGAGATGGCTACAGAGCGGTAAAAAAGCTGACATCAAGGGGACATTTGCTTGTCATAGCCCAGGTCAGTCTTGCCCTCACAGTGATCTCTCCAGCTGATTGGGAGAGGCTTGGAGCTGGGAGTGAAACTCCTCTGATGCAGATGCCTTCATTGCTGCTGTCCCAGAGCGCTAGTGCTGGTTCAGTGGACCTTGACCCTTCATGTGGAGACTCATGAGCTGTATAGCTTTTCTCCTCATCTTTGTTGAAAATTTGGCTAATTTTCCATATACTATTTACATAACCATTTCTTTCTTGTTTCTTTTCCAATTGCTCAATACCAGTGACATACTGTACACTGAGGAGTCCCTGGTTAAGAGAGCAGAATTTACCGCCATCCATCATGTACATTTTATAACATGGGAGAAAATAAAACTAGTAAACTTACTTTTACTGGCTAACTTAATGTAGTATTCAAACACCTCTTCTTCGACTTGTAGGAGTTACAGTCCAAGTGTAAAAGAAATTTGTCTAGTTCTACTCTTTAGTGGTACTGGACCTCCCAGACTCCTGCCTCATAAATCAAAATATCTGTCACCAAATATCTGTCTGAATCTTCATTAACTTAATTATCTATTGGTTCCTTATATTGTATTCTCTATTAACTCTCTTTGCCTTTGCCTTCTGAGTTAGATTAGGTAGTAGTAATATGATCATTTATTTTAAGAATGTGTTCTAATTAGGGATATTCTGAAAATAGAGTTAGTAATACATCGACTCTTTGATAAATCACATGTCTAAACATTACAATAAACCTTGTTAATAATAATTACCGTGTTTTATGCTTAGAAACATATACAGTAACCCCAGATTTGATGTGATTTGTCTCCATGTCTAGTCGGATGTCTTGCCTCATAAGCAGTGTAGACATGCTGTATCAGATACTGTGCTTTTTACCCAGGCGTTCCGGGCAGCTAGAGTTAAGACCCTTATCAGATATGTACTGTAATATACTGTATCTGTGAAGTGTGAACAGGTATAGCTTGTATCATTTAAAAAAAAAAAACATTATTACCTTTCAGAAACAAAACTAATGTCTCTTCACACCTTATCAGCCACCTCCATACTCAGACTGGGAGGAAATATGAATATAGAAAAGAAGGAAAGGACAATGGACATGATAAAAGATGAGTTAGGAAAAGATGCTAAACAAGTACAGACTGCTGCAGGGGCGACTACTTTAAAACAAGAAGAAGAAGAAAATCGCCTTAAAATGAATGTTGCTAGTTGTTTTGATGAACGAAGAATACCAAGAGCAGGTCATTTAAAAGCATTCTTATAGTTCTGTAGAAACCATAACTTAATCAGCTAATAGTTGGACTGCTGCTGCATTCTGTTTTTAAATATATTTATGTTTATGGGGCCTGCTGTTCCTGAACTAAAAAACTTCTATTTCCAGATTTCGCAATAACAACTTTATGTTTATGTGAAATGCGAGAAATGTGCATTTAAATATTCTATTCCAACTGCAGCACATAAGTATCACAAACATATTAACAGTATCGGATGACAAAATGATTTGTCCATCTCTCTAAAATACATACTATAGCTATCAATTAGCTTGATCAAAGGAAAGCATTTACTATGCAAGGAAATCACGTTTAGCTAGAAATGTTTTGTTCATCTTTAGGCAGACTTTATAACTGTTTCTATAACTGTACTTATTAAACTGGCTCCTTATCCAACATGAATTTAGACAACCTAGACATGACTAAAGAATAAATAATTTGGTATTCATTGTTTCTAAAGGTTGCATTGAACATGTTTTGGCTGTTTTTCCAGACTGCCACCAATATGTCATAAGTCATCTTAGATTATTCATACATTATCAGGTTCTAACCTTTGACAGAATTACAGCCCAAGGGTGCTGATCTAGCCAGCACCCACACACCCATACACTCTGAACTTTGCATTAGCTCCTCAAATGTTAAATCCAGTTATTTTGATGGTCCCAAATCTAAACATACCTATTTCCAATCATTGGTTGTTCAATATCAGTGGGGTTGCACGCACTGTATCCTGAGGTTCCTGTTCTTGGCAGACTAAGGTTCTTTTCTTTCTATTAAAAGTGGCTATTTGAGTAACTGTAGTTGAGTTATGTCTTGTCAACTCAAGCCACTCTGGCCATTCTCCTCTGACCTCTGTCATCAACATGGCCTTTCCAAACACAGAACATTCATTCACCGGATGTTTTCCTAAAATGGGGAGATCAAGGGTGCCAGTGATCATTAGATCAATTATAAAGGTGTGCATTCTACATGCACTCCTACAGATTGTAGGTCGACGTTTGATGTGTAACATAAAAGACATAAAAGAGATTCCACACTGCATCGCCTCCCTCACTCTCACTCCGAAAGATCTGGCACATGCTGTGATGAGGGAACAAAGGAGTGCTCTTTTACTAATTTTTCATTCCGCTGTATTAGCAGACATCCACTGAGGCATTTTGGTGTACTGCTGGCATGAAACTCGCTCCTCTCACCCTTTTTAATGAAAGAGCATAAGTAGAATTTTTGGGGCCAGTGAGTTATTGACGAAATGTAACATGTTACAAAATACAAATTGCTCGATGCCCCTTTTAATAATGGAAAAATAATTACTTTGAACCACTGCCTAGCTGGACTGTTGCTGATTTTTAAGTAGTAGGATTGTCTTTATTATTTATTTTTTTTATTTTTTTATTTTTTTATGCGACTAATGACTAAATGAAAAAAAAAGGACGGGCGGCAAGGTGGCTTAGTGGTTAGCTGTATCGCCTTGTTGCACCTCCAGGTTCCAAATTCGATTCTTGCCTGGGGTCTGTGTGCATGGAGCATCTCCCCGTGTTTGTTAGGTTTCCTCTGGGTGATCTGGAGGCAGATTCGGTTAATTGGCATTTCCAAATTGCCCATAGTGTGTGAATGAACATGTGTGTGTGCCCTGTGATGGATAGGATACAGGCCACCATGACCCTGTATACAGGATAAAGCGGCATAGCCGATATGAGTGAGTGTGTGAGTATTTAATAATCAAGAAAATCTAGAAGCCTGGTCCCCAAAACAGGACCAGATGGTATAGGTGTGAATGCTACATGAGCGATTTTTTTTTTAAGTTTAAAGATGAACTATCATCAATAAATATTAATTGATGTTAGGACTTAAAACTTAAAAAATATTACACAAGCGTGCAGTTTCAGACACGTCCTTAAGTTTGTTTTGTTGAGGTGGATGGATGGGCAAATTTGTCCATTTTATAGCTGAACTACATGCACATGTCAAGATAGTGAAAAATACTATAAATAATAAGCGCCCTTTAAATTAAAAATCTGAACTTGACATCCAGAAGCTCAAAAAGCTCCAAATATCAGCACATAATATGCAATCTGCACTCTGTTTATGACTAGAAACCTGTTTTGTAAGGTTGAGAAATGTAATGCATGTCTGACTGACATATCCTTTGTTTGAAGCTAACCTTATCACAGTACTTACTGGATTTAGCAACTCTTGGTACATTTCCATAATTGCGGCTCTATAGCCACAGTTCTTCAGCACACCCATACACTCTGACTTTGCACCAACACAGTTGGTTAAAACAACCAGAGCTTAAGCTTGTCTGAGCATGTAGATGTCAATACCAATTAATATACAGTATTGTTTCATTAAAAGGAAAATAAAATCTCAAAAGGGTATAAACACAGCACATATTAAGGATACTGTTTTGGTATCATTTGGAAGTTAATGCTATGTGGAATTACGAATGAGAAATATAGTGCATTAAGAAAAAAAAAACTGAAGAAATGAAATGGCACAAATGTTTCTTTTGTCAGCACAGACTGAGCACTAATGAATAGGATTTACCAGTGTGATTAGGCTGTGGTGTGTGTGAGTCTTATGTGATGAATCCTGTCTTTCTTTTCACCGCAGTTGAAGTATACAGTATGACTTAACAACTTTCTTTTACCAGCCTGAACTTAGCACAAATCACATCAAGTGGCACAAATATTGGTATGATTTTGATGGCGATATGATGCATCATGTTTTCATCAGCCATAAAATTTCTTGATTATATTATTATTATTGATATTTTTCAGTCAGAGAAGGAAAAAAAATCCAGTCAGCACAATTGAACAATTAGTTAAAGGTTATATAAAGTCGTTATTCACACACAAAGCAACCTGAGCAAGAGCAGTGTTATGAGAAGAACCAAATATATGCTACTTTTTTGTTTATAGATAATTTTTTTAAAAATCCATATTGGTAGTTTATTGTTGATGGGCCATTATTCTGTTTCAACAAAGATGTTTTGGGGGGATTTCTTGTTTGACATGGACAGACATGTCTGATCTGGATTGGATATTTACCAAAATACATGATATGATATTAAAATGTAACTATTCATACTGTTTTGTGGAAGTTCAAATGGCATCAAGTTTCATACATTTCATAGTCCTAGTATGTAACCTATTCTGTCTAATGTAATAATTCTAATTCCTTTTATTACTTTAATGCATTTCTTTTGTTTCTAAACTCTTCTTGGTTTTATCAGTCCAACATCCAACAACGTACCATAATGGAACTCTGGTAAACATCCTCTTAGTGTACGTTTAAGAATGTTCCTCTATGGTTAAAATAGAAAATGTCGCAAACATTTGGCCAAAGTTATTAAAATGCCCAAATAGGGACGCAGAGATGTTGCTGCAAGAATGTTACTATCTTTAGTCAGTCATGCAATTTCTTTCATTATACTAGGTTTAGAATCACAGAAGAAGAATAAAAATTAATTAATAAATATTTCTATTGGACCGTTGGTTCGTGAAGCAATAATCACTGTCAACGGAAATCCTTTAGATTGTAATCATTTGGCATAATGGCTTTGGACTTTAAACACAAATCAATTGTTTCTTCTTATATATCAATAAATATGGACAGTAAAAAATCCTCAGTTGTAACAAAGCTACCAAGGGGAAGTCATGATAGGGACCATGACATCTATTCAGAGATAAACTAGCTTTACATGATATGATGTTTGGCATCATTTTGCTGTCACAAACAAATTACCCACCATCAATGCATTCTTTGGTTTTGAGTTGAGATCAGGCGTCTATTCAGTAGTAGGGACCAATTTAGTGGCAGTGCCATTAAAGACAAAATTATGGCACAGTCAGGGTTTTTTCATTAAAATCTCAGCATGTGACCACTGTTACACTTGTCTAAAAATCAAAGGAACATCAAAGGACTGCAGAAAACCTACAGAGCAAATATGATCGTGGGACAGGAAAAATTGAAATTGTAATTGAAGAGTGCTAATGTAGAGAAAAATGTTCGTGACCCATTTTTCTGCTTAAACCTATATTGTGCTGATTGATGATGTAATCATTGTATAGACACAGTGTAAAATTCTTAGAAAGGCTCTATAGCATCAAGACCGTCCTAGTCTAAAGTCCACAAAAAGAAATCGTCTTTCCATCTGCACACTCCTTCCTGATTTGTCTGTAGAGAACAAAAACTGACATTTGGGTTACTCTGTCTGAAAAGAATGCAAAGTATTGACTATTGTTCATGAAAATTTCATGAAAAACAATGGCCAAAATGCATCCTGCTCTCAGAACAGAAACATCATAAGGGTAAGTCAAACATACGTACGTGAAAAAATGGCTGTTTAATCTACCATTTGATTAATTACCATTTGATTAATTACATACATGGAACATGAAAGACACCATGCAATCAGAAAAGCACCAAGCACCTCATAGCAGGAAAATTTAACATTTCTGTCTATATACTGACACTAAGTAGGGTATACAGTATAGGTCTTTATATATTAGCAAGGCATATTAGAACATTTCCATTTTCATTAGAACAGTAAACACAGCCAATTGACCTGTAAGTCATTTTATTTCCCCAAAACTGACTAAATGCTCTTACCAGGTGCTCCTCTTCATCAACAAGTCAAAATATTCAAAGGTTGAAAATTCTGGATGGGATGATGATGATGAATGTCCTGTGTATCACTTTTAACAGAGCAGTTGGGTCTAGACCCTTGCACCATCTCTGACTCCCTCATACAATAATACAGAAAGTACAAAACAACCCAAATCCAAGACTCAAATATGTGGAATGAATGAAGACCCATGAACTCTGCCCTTCTTTTTCCTTTCTCATTTCCCATAAGCAGAGGTCAGACAAAAAATGCCAGGCTGTGGTTGCCAAGCTTGGAAACTTTCTAAAAGGCTTTGTTCTCGAGCCCCAGATGCAATCGGGTTACAAGCCTTCTCCTGGACTCTGGAGACGACAGGCAGCACAGTGCGTGACACCAAGAAGACGGAGAGAGTGGAGAAATGACTCCCTCTCCAGTTAACAAGGCCAGTTTTGTGCTCCTCAAGTCAAATAGACCTTGTTTAGGACTTCTTCTTCCTGCCAAAGAACCCCCGCCCCGCCCCACCAACCCCCCGTAATGACAGTAGCTCAGACAAAGACAACGGTTCTGCTATTTTTACTGGTGTCTAGACCAGAGAGTTAAGGATGAGTGATGAGAAGGGCGGACAAAGTACTGTTTTGAAAAAGCCATCATGGAGCTCTCACAGTAGAACCCACCCTCTGCCTTGGTTCGAAAATTATTTATGAGAATTCTGTCATGTTCACAGATCAAAGAAAAAAGTTGCACGCTTGTCGTGGGCTTCCAGTTACTTCAGTGTGCCCATTCACTGGGCATCCATGCTAGCACTGATGATGGGTGATTCACGAATGATTCAGTCGTGTTGAACAACTCTTACATAAATCACCACAATTGATTTCTTCACCATGATTTCTTCAATGCGTTACCAATTCATCTATGCATCCAAAGTAGATAGGATAAAAACAAATGTTCTTTTTTTTTTTTTTTTGCTTTGTCTTGTTTGAGTGAGTGTAGTAATGTTTGTAGCAGTTCCAGCATTTGATGTTTAATCCTTGTATAATACAATATCGTTATTTAGTCGATAAAGCCTTTACAGTACATTCAACTTACAAACTTTTTATTTTTGCAATTTTCATCATACTTGAACAATTATTATCTTGTGATTTTATTAATTCGCTACTTACTCATGCTGAATCTAACCAGTAAATTAGCTGGGTTATTTTCTTTAACATATTATGATGAAGAAATCTTAAATTAATGACATTTAATAACCTTTATATGAATTATTGCCATCTATTAGCATGGTGTACATAGTGTATGCTGCTAAAAGCTCAAGTTTGCTTCTCTGCTTCCCAAGGCTAAAAAAAGATAATCAATATAGTCAGAATTAGGATGGTCAAACCAAGGAACACAATTACTGTGAAACACAAAATCGTATCTGTATTATGCAATTTGCAGATCCCCAACATCCCCATTTGCACTATGGTTGTCAAAATGATTAACAAAATATCTATACCAATATCCTAGCTATAATATAACGGATCAGTTTCAAGATTCAAGTGAAAATTATTAGATGAAAATTTTATTATGATAATACACTGTATTAAGTCATAATTTCAAGATACAACATTATTAGTAATAATTATGATATACCGAATCATAATGATGAGATAGAAATGTATTATCTTGAGATACTATGGGCTTTGAAGGCACATACTCACGATAGCTTACAGATTAGTGTGTTATTTACAGTAGAGGACTATGTTCTATATATCCAAAGACTTTTTTTTTCAGAAAAGAAATTGATCATAAATGTCTATTTAACCACCTGTAATTAAACACAAGCTATACTAACTACAGTACACAAGTAGCATTTGTCTTATGATGTCACGCTGTAATGTCAAAACCTATGCCTGATATCAACAGGGATTTACCTCCATCAGTGCTGCCAGGGATGAAAAAATGCAGTAGATTAAAAGCTCCACAGGGTTCTCATTTGATGGCTAGCAATCAAATAATAATAATAATAATAATAATAATAATAATAATAATAATAATAATAATAATAATAATAAAGCTTCCTTTAAATTAAGTGAAATGAAGTGCCCTCTAGCTTGCTTCTACAGTATGTGTTAGATTTGTTGCCCCTATGTGTGAGAAAACATGATGAATCTTCCCCTGGGGTGTCTCTTCTATGGAAAATATGTGAGGAAGTGTCCCATATGGTTCCATCACATGTGTGGAAGTGCACTACTACGTGTCTTTTTGGTGGACAAATGCAAATGCAAAGCCTTATACTGTAGACCTCCTACAGTCCATCTAAGACAACAAGATGATTTTTCTGCCCCTCACACTGCCCTTGTCCACCATTAAATCTCATGACAATAGCATAAAACATCATGGCACAAACATATATAGTTTCTCATGTCACTATAGAGTTTAATGCAATAATTCTATAAAATGGTTACATTTCTTCATTTATATTTATACTGTGCATTTTAACAAGTATTAATGTTTCTGCTGTACAAGTACACAATGTGTGCTTTGTTACAGGTCACATGACCTCATTTTGAAGGCCAGCAACATGAATGTTAGCTGTTGCTTTCTGTGTTTACTTCGTCATCTAAGTTGCAAGTTGGGCACAAATGGCATCGCCCTCAAGATGCCAAGTGAACGAAACACACTGTATAATGGTAAAAAGTCTAACAAAAAGTCTACACAATAAATGGTCGAGTTCTGAAGGACTGATACATTTCTCCTAGTTTGAAATATGTTTGAAATATAGAGAAGAATGAAGTAAAATGCTGTTTGAAATAGTTTGTACTTTTTTTTTTCATAAAGTACTGAGTGCAACTTATAAAGGGAAAGAATGTGGCTACATTAAAAAAATTTTATAATGTTTTATATTTCAAGACAAGGTTCATTCATTCAAGAAAAAAATGGTTATTTAGGCATTTGTTAAGGATTTTAATCTAATTCTTTTAATGAGAGGTGTAAAGTGTGACTTGGATGTGTTTTAAAACATGCCAAATGAATAATGCGAGAGGTTGAACTCTAGGGTCGCTGCCATTTGAAATATCTGGAAGAAATTTGTAATTTGCGAAAACATTCTCTAAGTGTCTGCCATAGCTTTGTAAACACACAAGGAGTCATCTTTCCCACTCGTGTTATGAATGTAATTGCACTTTGAATGCATTCCTTTTAAATGATGCCGACTGCTGCAAATGCCATGACCCATGCGAATGATTTCAATACGATCTCCTTTTAACAAAAACATTCTAAAAAAAATTCTATCTGAGAAAAAAAAAAATCTGTATAATGTACTATTCATAAAATATTCGGGAAGACATTTTGCTATTAAATTATAATTACCCCATGTATGGAGACACCTTGTACTGTATATCAAATGGCTAAAAACTAATCATAAATGTGATTCATGTGAATTTGTGATGTGTATGCTTTTGAAATGCCACTTCAAGGGTTCCCTTGCCACAACATGCCTGTGGATTGATTTTCATTTATTTAATTGCCTTCATGTTGTAAATGAGTGTACAGGTGAATCAACTGGCTTCAAACCTCGGGGGAATTCCCACCTTATACCCAGTGGTCCCATTAGCCCTTGCAACCCTGACCAGAGTTGTCTGTGCCTGTTTCTCCAGTGTCCATATGGGTCTGCCCCCACCTCTCAAAAAACACGGCATAAGAGAGGAATCTTCAATCTTGTCCACATGAGGCTAATGTTCTTCCAGGCTTACATTTCAGCCAAATAGGAGTCGCGTCTGATTTCACTCGTTTAATCAGTTCTGTTTTTTTCTGATTTTTATTTGATTTCTGAAACCGATTTAATCAATCAGCTCTTGGTTAGGTATGAACTGTGCCTTCTACAGAATGTAGCTGCAATAAAAGCCTACAGCCTCACCAGTCCTTTGTGAGTAAAACCCCAATCCCCCTCCATTAGGTATCATATGAAATCATAAATTTAGAATATTAGAATATCTTCTTTTTTTAAGCTTTAGTGGAAGACATAACTCTGTCTGCATTTTCAAACACCTTATTGGTTTAGTTTAAATTTCATTAAACATACTTTGTGTAATGTTTGACTAATGGGAGTTTAATGTTTTACAGGCCCTTATCAATATACATCCATCAGCCATACATTACAACTCAAAACATTATGTCCAATATCATGTAGGGTCCCCTTGTTCCACAAGCTTAAGTATGCTGAAGGTTGCAGTATAAATGACTCTAGGTAAATGAACTCCCACACACTGGTTTTGAAGACCATAGATACGCATTAGGGGAAATCACGAAATAAATAAAAAAATAAATAAAAAAAAAAACAATTTTTGGGAAACAAGCATCGACACTGGTGTAGTGGGTTATTATTGATCCTGAGCTTATTATTGTGTGTAGAGTTGTCTGTTCTTCCAGTGTCCATATGGGTTTCCCCCACCTCCCAATAAACATGGCTACAGGCAGAGCAGCACTAAGTATGACACAAACTTGAGCAGGATATAATGCTTCCTGAGTATAAGTGAGAATAAGACAGTGTTGAGTAAAGCAGATTTTCCCTCCTAGATGTTGTAATCTAAATGCAAATCAAAAGAGTTTTGTAACTGAACCCTCTGCTGGTTTATTATTGCTATTACATGCTAATGAAAGCATGAGAACAATCATTAGGATTATTTTCAAGCAGCATACCCATGACCCAGCAATTCTCACCAAATCAAAGGCCTCTCAGTCTGAAATCAAGATAATTTTTACGTTTGTTTTTTCCTTAGTTGATTGCGATCGATTTATCTTATATATGTTGCAATAATTGACATTTTAGTTCTACAGTTTATTAATCACACGGGTAACGTCTTTTATGCATTTTTTAATGCAAGACAAGTCACTGGTCAGGTTTTCTATTTTCTGCAGCTTCCAGTATAGATTATAAAAAGACATGTACAACAGCTCAACATTAATACTTTACCAAACAAAGTGTAGCATTTCCCTCGCAGTTTCCTTTACAAAGCTTTCTGATTTCAGATACAGTATAAACATGCCAAAGTGTTAGATAGCACATTTAAATGTATTCCAAAGTGTAACCATGTGATGACAGTTTGAAATCTGTTAAGCTATTTTGAGTAAATCTGTTTCCATGGCATCCTGGGTAGTGTGCTAAAAATAAACATATACTATTCTATTGTAGAGGATACTGTATGGTGATGTTATGGTTCCAACAGAGCATATGTGACCTTTCGATATAAATGATATTTTTCGCTATTACAATGTCAAGAATTAGGCAAGCTGTATCGTTTTTAGAAGTAAAAGAGGAAGAAATGAACAGGTTAAATGAGAGCAGAGATCACATCAATTTACCAGAGCTTGAACAAGTGAGTTTACTCAAAGTTTACCCATTGTTCTCCTCTTATTCATCCTATCACTCCTATTGTTTCAGACTCGGTGCTCCACACATGGAAAACTGCCAATTCTTTTGTAACCACTCTTGGCATTAGATCACACTGCAGTTAACTGCCATTGCTCTAAAAGCCTGAAAAATATCAAATAAGGATTTAGCGATGGGCATTTTTATTGGTTCCAAAAAAAGCAGCCTGACCACAGATCAGAAACTGGAGGGAGAAAAACGTCACCTTCCCAGCAGGTTAGGACATAGAAATGTTCTCCTACTGTATCTGTTACTAAATAAATCTGAGAACAGCTTGAACAGAATTTGGGCACAAGAAATGCATGATATAAAAGATATAACTATAACTAGACCTGCCTGGTTTAGTTACACCTCACCACTTACACCTCAAAACCAGTACAAATATAATGGAAACTCATGGTAAGTGAGAATCCTTCTTCAATTTTAGTAAAATAAAAATAACAGAAAATATGTTTTATTTAAGACCTGTTTCATATTAAGAAACGATTAACAAAAAAAAATATTTTCTGTAAACAATAGTTTAAATCTCTGGGGTTGAGTCCATAGGAAGTCCATCTTTCACTACTTGGCTTGTCTGTGCTTCCTCATGTGTGACGCGATGGCAGAGGAGATCTCGGCTGCTTTCTTGTTCTGGCCGTAATAGTCTATGAACTTTCCATCTGGACCCACCAGGTACATAATGATTGTATGATCGACCTGTATTTGGAGCATAAACACATTTTGAACAAAGATGCAGGGAATTAAAACTACTTATTATAGTGCATATTTGATTCCTAAAATGTGAAAATACAAATTGTTGTTACGACGTTGCTCTGTGTCCACTGCTAAAAATAAGCGTAATGTGCAGTGGGGATGGGAATCACAAGTCACCACCTGATACAACAGTATCACATGAAACTATCATGATTTTATAAATATTCCAATCCTATATACATTTTTTCTCCAATTGTGTTACTATAATAAACCTTTTTAAAAAGTTTAAGGATTAACTAAATGTAGCCTAGTCCTTAGTTTTCTCACTTAAAAACTAAGAGTAGTATTTAAACAATAATGGTCCGTGTGGCAAAACCTTGCTGGGAGCAACCAACAACAGGTTTTTTAAACAATACAAACTAACTTCATATAGTGTTTAACATTTAACTTGCTATTATATTAAACAAAAAGCTAAATTTTTAATGCGTGTTTTTGTTGTCATCATAATTATTATTTCTAAACAAACTTAGCATATAATTCACTCCTACAAATAATTCTTCCTACAACTAGATCAGAATGCGCCACCTGTAGGAATATAATAAAACAGCAACGTTTTACCACCTCAAATTACCTGAAAGTATCAAAACCCAGCTTGATGGTGCAGCACACAAATGCATGCGGCTTCTAACGTGCTTTGTTTTGTGTTTTGAGACTAGTGTACGTGTGTGTAATAAGGAGGCTTTGAACACGTGGATTTTTGTAAAAGCAATGCTGTAAAAAAAAAACTTCAGTTGCACCACTCGGAAGCTTCTGCACTTAGTATGGAATTGTTTATGTGGCTGAACGGATCGCCAGTCAATGGACATTTAAGCTAAAAGCCAGTCAATTCTGGTCATCAACCAGTTCATCTCCTATTATAAATGTAAAAATGTGTTTTCCATATAAAAAAATATGTGTGTGTGTGTGTGTGTGTGTGTGTGTGTGTGTGTGTGTGTATATAAAATTATTTTACAGTTTATATCAATTTTGAAGTCAGTGTGACGATCTGTGAATCACCACACAAGAGCATCATGATTCATTACTGAATCTTTATCTCACCCCTCTCTAATGTGCAGATTGGAAATTGTTCTGCAAGACTTCCACCTTCACACACTGCACTATTTGGGATCAATTCAAAATGTATAACCTGATTTTATGTGCAATGCAAAACTCACAATGTAGTCATTGTCTTCATCTTTTGGACCCTGACTGTAGTACACTCTATAGGCTCTGGAGACCTGCCCGATTTGTTCCAGTGTTCCAGTCATGCCGATCAGCTTTGGTGAGAACTCTGCAGATAACAAAAAAAAAGAAATGGTTCCAGTGCATGTTTTTTATGCATTAAAACATTTAAAGGGTTTAATCAGTAGCTTGGGGGGAAAGTGTCTGGCCTATTGGTATTTTTTAATTTGGAGGTTCAATTAGCAGAGAGAATGAGAAACTATTCATTAGTGACTTTTGATATGAATGTTTAAACTTAATGCACCTCATAGTGATGTGAGAGTAGAATGAGGTTAACTACGTGGATTAATAAGAATACATTTAGAACTAATAATTTTTTTTAAGGAATCAGGCAGGTATGCTGAAACACAACTTATAGTAAAGTAAAAGAATTTGCAGCATAAAGCAGTCATGTAACTCTTCTGGTACACTGTCTTTAGACATACTGTACTGAGAGAAATAAACATGCTAGACAAACTAGAGTATGTTTTTAAGTGTTGTGTGATAATAAAGCAGCAAACCTCATAAATAACACATTGTCCAATAACCTGCTGACTTTTTTTTTTTTTTTTTACAGAGGTCCCAGACACAAGGTTTGTTCTGTTCCTTTATTTAGTGTTAATGCACTATAAGCTGGTCATACACTATATTATGCTAGCTACTGTACCACCTGGTAATTAACAGTCTCTAAGGAAGCGTAATATTAAATTTACAATTTATGATTTGTCCACACCTGAGGATGCTGTACCAAGAAACAATGGCCAAAATTTTACCTTTTACATATGCTGCCAAGGCCTCGGGTGTATCTCGTTCCGGATCGATTGTGATGAGAATCGGGGTTAAATCTGGGAGTGTCTTTATCCTGTCTGAATAATAAAAAAATTGAAGAAAAAAACAATCACTCTTAACAACAAGAAAATCAACTTCTTGTAAAGTGGAATCAAGTGGCCCTTAAAAAGACGTTACCTATTTCATCCACGACTTCAATCATCTTCTCCAGTTCATCAGGACAGATATCTGGACAATGTGTGAATCCAAAATAGATCAGCACCCACTGGCCGAGGTAATCTTCACTTTTTGTAGGTTTACTGTTGTGATCGATAAGAGAGAATGGACCTCCAAGGGCTGGTTTCCCTAAAGACCTTGTTCTCTCTTTCTCAAACTCTATACCAGTGAAAGAAAAATAATTTAAGCATTCTCTGCATTCATGATAATTCATAAACAGAGATCTAATAAACAAATTCATTATTAGTAGATTAAGAAAAAAAGTGTCTATACAGTATTCATGTCTATAAACTTTACATTACAGTCAGGTATGTTAATGTGTGTAACAATAAAGAAACAACATGACGACCTTACTTTCTTCTTTTTCTTTTTTCAAGTATTTCATGCCCAGAAGAAGTGTCCCACCCAGGGCAAATGTGACAGCGAGAGATTTCCATGTGACTGGCTAAAAAGACACAGGGAGCAAGAGACAACTGTTCAAGAACTTGCTATGTATCCTTGCTATTATTGCCAAATATCCAGCTATTGTTAATATAATGAGAACGGTTTGCACAACATCGATATAACCTGGCAGCCAAGGAGACTAAAATGTGCATGCATGAACAATGACGACTTCGCTGTACTACTCAGTGGGGTGCTAGACGTCATCGAGTGAGCATGTGTACCGTGTGGCCGTCGCATTGAAAATGACTGAGCAAACAGAGCAATGAGTCTGCATCATTTTGTTGCATCGTTTAGCTCAAACAATCCTCTGCAAAAACTATTCGGGATGATTCAGGCGGCTTTCGGGGATGATGCAATGAGTGCATCCAATCACCCTGGTGACTCAGCCCCCCTACAGCCCAGATTTGGCACCCTGTGACTTCTGCCTTTTCTCAAAACTAAACTCAGGTTTGAAAGGAAAGAGATTTAAGACTGTCGACGAGATTCTGGTAAAAATTACAAGGCCGCTGATTATGATTGAATCGTGGAAGATGCGCTAGTAGAAGTAAGGGTGATCTGAAGGTGTCTACGTTGAAGAGGACTAAGGTATCATTGTCCTTTGTACAATGTTCCCTGTATCTGCTTCATTAAATAGTTCTATTTTTTATAAACATGGTATCTTGTTTTATCTTGATACTTGTTCATTCTTAATGGGGGTTGAAACATAGTTTATATTTTTCAGTAGATATTTGATTGCATGGATGCTTACACCAAACTTCTTCTCTGTAGTTTTCTTGTCCCTGGGCGAAGGTGGTGGAGGGACAGAAGACAGTGTCCTCACACTGGGAAATACAGGACTTCTGCATGCCAAGGCTACATTCAGCTGCAAATTTTAAAAAGAAATGATGTCAAATCAGCATATAATAGGAAACAAGTGTAAAGTGTCAAACATATCTTTTATACCTGTATATACTGTATATATTAGATATATGAAGTGGTTTCAAGATTAGATTTTGAGATTAGCTCCGTTTTTTTCGCTGATGTCCTCCGTCAGACGCCTTTAACCTGGTAGTCGAATTCGCTATCGGCGGTCTGACCCCTGGGGACGAATTCTCGATGCACAAAGCCGCAAATGTTGAAAAAGAAGATGAGCATGCACTTGGTTGAGCTGCGAACCTGCCTTGTCTTCTTCCATCATGGAGATGATGGTCTGTTCCACTGTGAAGACTGTTGCTCCGTCTCACGGTCATACCCAACCACGCAAGTTTCGTTACTGTTTATGATCCTTGATAAGAAGGATGGGTCATCCACGGCACATTGATGAATGTCTTGGGAGGTTTTGACGCTATGTTCATTCTGCTCTTGGGTCAGCAGCCTGGGGACTAAATTGGCAGCAACAGGGCGCATGGTTAAATCACACGTGAGGATTGCCTGGAGTGTTCCGGATGACACACCGACAAATGCAGTAATTTCATGGATTGTTCTCTGATGATCCATATTCACAAGTTGGCGATTGGTTTCGATATTTTCGGGGTTAAGCTCAATGAAGGTTTTCCTCATCGCTTGTCATCTTCCAGTAATAGTATCTGTGCCAGTCAAAACACCTCGAACGACTCACCACAGCATCGTCTGAAACTTTGACAAACCATGTCAAAAATCTCTCTGGCAGATTTTCTCAGGTCCACATAGAAATTCACATTCTCTCTTTGCTCTAACTTGATGCCTATAATGAAATAGCAGACGTGGTAGCGCACGTGGTCAGAATAGCACCAGTTACACAGCTCCCGATGTACACAGTATGATGTCTTTTGGCACACTGACTTATGAAAGCCGGTGCTTGCTGTGACTGTGAATGCAGCCATGTGCTGCCATCTGCTGGCGTGTTACAAAACAAGTCTCGAAACTTTTTGATACTACACTGTATAAGTGCTTCACAATTAAGCGCATGAAAAATCATAATGGTGAAATAATCATTATTTAATCGCAATTTATTAATAAATAACGCAGTTTAAATCACAATCACAGTTTGTCTGAATATATATATTACAAATCGTGCACCATTAATACCTACCTGAGAGACATTATTTAACAGGATGTAGCAGGAGCTGCGGTTTGAGTGAAACCTGTGGTGGATGAACGTCCTGGACATCAGACACCTGAATCCCTGTAAAACGTGTGTAGCCATGACTCCCAGTGCCAAGTGTTACTGCTTTCAAATTTCAAAACACAGACAAGGCTTATGAAATAAAACCCGAAATGTCATTAAATAATATTAACACTCTTGCCAAGCAGTACATCAAGGCAATGCACAGTTTTGAGGTCACCGAGCTGCATAACAGAGAGGAAAACTAAAAGCGGAAGTGAGGTAAAGCAGTAGCTTTGGCGGCGTACTATATATCATTATACTCCCTATCTAGGTGCACTACACTCGTCCTTAAATAATACACCCCGCAGGGAATATAGTGCACTAGAGAGAAGATACGACGCTTTTTGTTACTCAGCACTAAACAGGCAACAGCGACATCTAACCGTTCCCTAGCGATGTCATTACATCAATAATACAATAAACGTATAATTAATAATTTAAAAAAGCAAGAAATATATATATTTTAAATATTAAAACTATAATTTGTAAGAAAGTATGGAAGAATCGCCTAATTTCCTTAGTTAGTAAGGAAAAGATTTTCTTGTGTTTGTGTGACGTCATATTCGTGCGACGCTGCCTCCAGTGAGAACACATGTACAGTGCGCGAGCCGCGAGGGAGAATGTGCTCAGTTACATTTGTGATGCTTTAAATTAAATTAATAAATACATAAACAAACATTAAATACGCTTCCTCAAAAAAGAAAAAAACTCAGAAAGGGTCTGGAAAGGTGTTACCATGGCAGCCAACACGCTGCGGTTTAAAACAAAGTAAGTTTGCGTCTTCCTCTTAAGCAGGTGATGTTAGCTAGAGCTATATGGTAAGTTGTGGCTGTGTGAAATTGCAGCAAGTTAACATAGCAAAGGATTCACGAGCCAAAAAGCTGTGCATGTGCTGCACTAATTTAACTAATTTAAGCTCTATCTGCTTTTAGCTATGCTGTTTCCAGTAAAATCGAGCCATTCTACAAGGGAGGGAAAGTGCAGGTAAATAAATGCACCCAATAGTGTAATGCAGTTCTGATTATGTAACTGTTACTCCTCTTTTTATGTCATTATTTATTTATTTATTTATCCTTTAAATAAAGATAAGCCGTGATGAAAATCACATCTTTTGCACCTCTGGGCCACGAGTCAACATTTTGCAGATTTCTACTGGCAAAATTGTTCACAGTATTGAACAGGTAAGTGTATATGACATTCTTATAGAGCAGGGTTACTGAATTAAAATGTAAGAAGGTCCAGTTAACAGTCGAACCAAGGTTCGAATTTCATGTTTGTGTTCGGTTCAGCATACACTCAGTTTTCTCTGTAGGTATGCAGTCATTGTAAGTCGAATGAAAGTCAAAGTAGAAAAAATAAGCAGTTTAAAATTTCTTTATCATTTCAAGAATATTTCTGGTCAATTTTCAGTAACCGATTGCCTTGTATCTTGTATGTACGGAATACAGCGGCGGAGTGAGTTAGTGTTTAGCACTGTGTTCTTGCACCTCCAGGATCCGGGTTTGATTCTCACCTCAGGTCATTTTGCATGGAAATTGCATGTTCTCCCTGTGCTTGGTGGGTTTCCTCAGGGTAGACTGGACTGTGGAAGGAAACCAAAGATGTGCAGATTAGGTTAACTAAATTATCCGTAGTGTGTGTGTCCTGTGTTGAATTGGCACTCTGTCCAAGATGTACCCTGCCTTGTGCCCTAAGTCTCCTGGGATAAGATTCAGGCCCCCCATGACCCTGTATACAGGATAAAGCGGTATAGATGATGAGTGAGTGTATGGAATACAACCAACAATGTTTAGTGAATCTTCATTTGCACGCTGCTGGGCTGTAAATTGAATGTGAAAGCACTCTGTTCGGGTATTTTACATGCCCTCACCTCAGACTGCTGCTGACATATGATACAAACTGAATGTCAAACTTCCTGCAGGAAAAATAAACATGTATCCATCTGTTCATTCATATTTTAAGTGTCAGTTTGTCTATACACTGTAAACTATTACGTTGATTGGCTCTGTTGCGTGACGTATAGCCGAACCGATCTCAAGGGGAAAAGGTGCTAGATTACGAGAATATTAATTGCTCATTTATAAGAAAAGCATTAAAGTCAGGCTATAGCTGTCACTTGGTCCGGATCCAAGCTACCATTTAGTGATGCTTGTTATAGAGGTTTGCACCGAGTACCCTTCCATATGCCTGCTTTATTTACAGAGATAGGTGTAACATTTACAAGTTAAGGGTTGTTTAGTGATTAAGCCACATTGAAATCATGCCAAACAACAATATGTATTTTTTTATCTATATAGGATGATCAAGAGGACATCACCTCATTCTCGCTCAGCCCTGATGATGAGGTAGCTAATTCTTCCGTCTATTATTCATAAACCTTTTTTTTTTTAGTGTTTCTCAAGATATCACTTATGAGGTTGCTGTTTTGGGGTCTTATCGCAGATACTGGTGACTGCCAGCAGGGCTCTGCTGTTGAAGCAATGGGACTGGAAGGAAGAGAAGTGTACTCGCACATGGAGGGCGATTCACAATGTACCAGTGGCTAGCATGACATTCGACTGCACCTCTACTCTTCTGGCAACCGGTAGGACACAGTTTAATCTTGTAAGACATACAGTCATGTATAAAAATCTGTGTGCCTTTAAATCTTTTTTAAAGATTTTTTTGTAAAAACACAATAAAAATCATCTGATCTTAACGGGTCTTAGAGTTAAGCAAATACAACCTCAGACAAACAATAGTTGTTTGTAGTCATGCTTCCATGTTCTTAGAAAGAAAATGTTTCTCCTGGGAACCGTTCAACCAAACCGTACGTGTTCAGTCTTGTTCTAATTGTGCTGACATGTATTTATTTATTTTTTTGTATATTTTAAAATTTTCTGCACAGTCTGACCTTGGGGGTGAATATCCTGAGAAGTCCACTCCGGGAAAGGAGTGATGAAAGTAGAACACTTACTGTAGAACACTGAATGTCAAATTATTTGGAATAATACTATATTCCCTACTATACTATAACCCTAAACTGATACTAAGACCAGCTATGATCAGGTGATTTGATTTATAGAATATAATTTTTTTACACAGAAAACATGAAAGAGAGGGTTCAGTAGTTGAGCCAGAAAAGGCTAATCTAAATCTTGTGTTTTCTAGGGGGATGTGACGGCACTATAAAACTGTGGGATGTAGTCAAACAGTACTGCACACACAATCTAAAAGGTTCTTCTGGTGTTGTTCAGTAAGTAATGAAAATGACTGAGCAGAATGATTTGAGGTCGCATGCCTGATAGGCCGTCTTTAAATATACCTATACCTTTTTTTTTTCTTTTCTTTGTTCAGTTTGGTGCAGTTTCATCCAGATATCAGCCTGCTGCAGCTCTTCTCGTCCTCTATGGAGTGCGGAATCCGTATTTGGGACCTGCGCACCAGCAAGTGCATCTGCATCCTGGAGAGCCACTTCAGCGCAGTCACGTCACTTGCGTTTTCTCTCGATGGCTACACTCTAATCAGGTACACTGTGAGCGGAATGTTGTCTTTTTTGGGAATAGTGGAATCATTCAATGTACGGAGGTTTTGGGCAATAATAAATGCTGGGAGAAAGCAGGAATATTAACTTATTTTTGTATTCATGGTTATAAATAGACTGTGAACACTATTTTTCATTTTCAATTTACATGTTTAAAACAGTGCATGTTTTTACTGCTGATGCTTTACTTTTAATTCCTTATTAACTTTGAATTCCTCCCTTATGCATATCTAAGCTGAACTGTGACACTGTGTTTGATTCCAGCTCTGGCCGAGACAAAATCTGCACAGTGTGGGACCTTAAAGAGAGGAAAGTAAAGAGAACTGTTCCTGTGTATGAGGTATGACTTTGCTACAAATGTGTGTATTGTACAAGGTCGTTCAGATCAAATTTGGACTTTTGCAGGATAACAAAACACATAAGTAAAAACTTCCTTCATTTTTCTGCATTATTCCCTGCCACATTAATGCACTTATCCCAGGGTTCCCCTAGTGTTTAGATACGGTCAAGGTAGAAAGTTTTCTCAGTACACCGGAATCATGATCAGACTGCCCGCATCATGTCTGAAACCCTGGCCTCCCAGGAACTCCTTTAATGGTCAAAACATGTGGAAATCAGGCAGAGTTCCTGAACGATTATGTGTACAGTTCCCACAGACAGATGCGTCTCTTCCGCAAGTTGTAGACAAGTTATCCTTCGGTTTTCACACATCGGGTGTTCCACTCTTTGAAAGCCGTTTAACAAATACAAGGCTCATTACTGCATTGTGCTTAAAGTCTTCTATAAACGTCAATCTGTTTCATAGCGAAATTCACAAGAAATTTCATCACAAGTCCAGGGTGGACTTGAATGTCCCTTGCATATTGTACACTTGTTTTATTGCATGTTTATTTTTAGGAGTGGAACTTGATGTCGGTTATTTATGTCTATGTATGTGTAAATTTTTTTTATGTATTTATTTATATACTGTCTTGTATTTAGGCTGTGGAGGGTGTAGTCATTCTTCCAGAGAATGAGGATTACTCAAAGCTTGCCGTGAAAAGCAAAGAACTACACTTTGTCACTGCTGGCAGTAAAGGTAATCTCTCTTCCTCTCCTGGAAAACATTGACTCGCTCACATTACTGTTTAGTGAATCATTTCCTGGGTTATATAAAACACTTGACAAGTTTATGACTACCCAGTATACTATGTTGTGTGCGGATGTGTTATAGTCTGCACAGGTATGTCTTTTTACTGTGTTCATCATCGGTGGGTGTTTCTATGTCTTTTGGTTATGTTTGTCAAGTAAACACTATCAAACCTTACTGTATTCAGATGTATAATCATGTGGTTTATTGCATCACCCATTTTAAGTAACCACTACATTTCTAAATAGACGTAACCTACAGTACAGTGATTGTCTTTCTTGCTTGAGGCTTTAACTGTGATATTATTAATGTGATCATTCCCCTGTGCCATATTGTCCAGTGCATAAGGAAGCTCTAATCGTCTCCTCTTATCCCGTAGGTGTGCTGAGGGTCTGGGAGTCGAGCTCAGCACGGTGTGTGTTCACACAGACGCTCCCGAACGCTGCAGGGTCCCAGTCAGAGCAAGAGGACGGGGATCCTCTTAGCTTGCTGTACTGCATGTTTCTGCCTCTTTGTAACCGCCTGGTTACAGTCACGGCCGAGCACAACATCCTGTTTTATCAGCTGCCCTCTCTCACTGTGCAGCATCAGGTGAGCACCGATCCTTCAGTAATGTACCACCTGAACACTTTTCTTAGAATCACTGCAGCGTCTGAGCAAATAAATTGAGAAATTATGTATTTTAGGTGGACTTCAGACATTGGCATAAAAGTGAAAACATTTTCAAATATGCTGATCAGTTACAGCATCAGTTATGCCTCTGATTAGTTGGATGACAGTTTGCACTGCATATCCAATTGATTTCTTTGATTTATGCAGGCCAATAATTTGACCTTTTATAAAATGTGCTTTTTTTTTTGGTGCCAGGCCCTACATGTACTGTACTAATAATATTATGTTGTCCATAATTGTTTTGAAAGAAAATAGCTCATGCTTTGATTGTCTGTTCTGCTTTTTCCTGAAGTTCGTGGGCTATAATGATGACGTCCTGGATGTCAGGTTTCTGGGAAAACAGGACAGTCACATAATTGTGGCCACAAACAGCGCACAGCTAAAGGTGTTCGAGCTGGCCACCAACAGCTGCCAGATTCTTTACGGACACACAGGTCAGTGACGGCCAGCAGGTGGCACTGTGGCTGAACAAGTTGTGTTAATCTTGTGATCAGGATGATTGTGTATACTGTATGCGCATGGTCTTTAGGATCCGAATGCAAAACTGTAAAATTTTAATTAAGATTCGTGCATTTAGTCGGTCAGGCTATTATCAAATTCCTCTTTGCTAATTCCTGTTATTGATTTATTTGATTTTTTTTTTTTTTTGTAGACACTATCCTGTCACTGGATGTGTTCAAAAAACGTTGCATGTTTGCAAGCTGTGCCAAGGTAAGCAGATTTTTTTATTTTTTTTTTCTTTTTAGGAGGAAATTAAAGACGCACATCAAAATACAGAGGTGTCTTGGAAGTTGCTCCTGAAAAACTCTTGTTCCCCATGTAACTTTGTGTGTGTGCGTGTGTGTGTGCACAGGATAACTCTGTGCGGGTTTGGAAGATGGACCCTGTGACCGGTTATGTAGAGTGTGTGGCTCAGGGCCATGGCCACTCCAACGCCGTGGGCTCCATTTCCTGCTCCAGGTTACACACAAAAGCATATCTTCTTAATTGCAATAGAAGCAAAGGTGTTTAGAGTGCTTTCAGACCAGAAACCCCGTAGTTTGTCATGGTTGCATAACTTGAATGCTCTGTATTGTGCCTGGGCACGGATCAATATAGTCCACCTGAAAAAGAGCACAGTAAGGAGTCCTATAGTGACTGTACATGAGCTTTCCACTTTGGAAGAGTTTGCAAGACGGAGCTCTGTGTTCTGCTTTAACTTAGGGGATTATTAGGAACAATTGTTTATAGCTGCTACAATATGTTATGAATATAATGCATGATTCTTTAATTATTAATCAGATAAATTTATGAGGGGTGTTCAAGTTTAACCAGGACTTTTTGATTTTGCAGAATAACAGAACACAGTTATGGAAGCGCACACTACCTTTAAATCTCTCTAAATATCCCTTGGAGCGAGGTCAGGATTGTACGAGGGATGTGGCAATAATTCCCAGCCTGCGTTTTAAATGCATAAAAGCTTTACATGATAAGTGGAGTAAACAGACGCATTTTATGCACAACATTATGCACCAGAATTCCCCTAATTTATTCTGCAACTAAATATCTTTCCTGTTAGGTTCCATGTACTTCCTTCATGTATAACCAAAACTAAATAATAAACCAAGACTTTATAGAGCGTACTCTCGCTTCAATAAACAGGTATGAGGATCAGCAACCTATTATCAGTTCCTCTGAAATCACCGTGGCATTTTCCAGACTGTGTCTTTTTCCTGCTAAGAGTTTATTAAGCCCTTTGTGATGATAAGAAGCAGAAAGGGAAGCTGAATCTTTTATACATTTTTTTTAAATAGCCTTGAACAAACACTTCCTGCTCAATGTCTTTTCAGGTTAAAGAAGGCCTTTCTGGTGTCTGGAAGTCAGGACTGCACTATCAAAATATGGGATCTGCCTGATAATCTTCCTGGTTCGAGTGTCGAACCAGCCCAGCTTACTGCCCGAGTCACTGAGAAGGCCCATGATAAAGTTGGTCATTGTTTTGAACTCTTTTGTTTTGGCTCCGTGTGAGCAGCGACAGCAATGTGTTCGAGGGCCATTTGAGTTTTTATTTCAGGAAAAGAAAAAAAAAAGAATTCTTTGGTAAGAAGGAAATACTATCAGGTGTCTGAAAAGGCAAAACGAAAGCTTTGTTCACTTTTTAAGAACGCATGAATGACACCCGATATTATTGCAACAAGAGTTGATTTACTGCAATCCTTTTCTTGTATTTTAAACAGACTTAAGGGAAGGTTTAAGGGAAGTAGCTTACCAGAACAATACAGTACTAATATGATTAGTGTCTGATTTCAGCAGTTAAATATGTGCTATAGACATAAAGGGATTAAATCAGTCTTTTATAATTAACATCAGAACAGTTAACCAATCGGTTAAAGGGAAATATATAATCAATGAAGGGTGGTGAGATCTGGCATGATGTCATGTAAAGACACATGGAAGTTGATTATTTTATGTGTTTTTGATGTCTTCTTTTATTATTCTAACACAGCATGGCAGCAATTTGCCATTGATCAGTATTTTTCATTAGTAATAATAATAATTAAAAAAAAAGAAATCTTTTTTTTTTTTAATAACTGTTTATAGTTGCATGTAATGTTCAAGTTTGTTCCTGTTACCACTTAAATTACAGCAGCATTATATAATCATTTATTTTCGGGTTTTCTTGAAGATAAAATGAAATTTATTGCAGCCTTATAAAAAAAAAACTGGATGCTTATACCACAATACATATTTTTATTTACTAACAAAATAATTAGCACTGTTTAATACTAGTGCAGTTTTTATCCTATAACCATTATTAGACTTTGATTGCTTAGAATGTTCACCTGATCAGTTCCTTTGAATGAGGGGTTGCTATAGAAACAATACTGCATCGGAATGAGTGCATTTTTTAGCCAACAGTACTAAAACTTTTCGTGAAGTAAGATTGAATAATTTAAGGATCAAAAGTTCCCCTCAGCCATTATTACATTGTCTCACTTGTTCTTTTTTAGGATGTAAACAGCGTGGCTGTCTCGCCCAATGATAAGCTGCTAGCCTCTGGTTCTCAGGACCGCACAGCCAAGCTGTGGTCGCTGGCCGACATGAGCCTCCTCGGGGTACTCCGCGGTCATCGTCGAGGCATCTGGTGTGTACAGTTTTCTCCTGTGGACCAAGTGCTGGCCAGTGCCTCAGCCGATGGCACTATCAAGCTCTGGGGTCTTCATGACTTTAGCTGTCTCAAGGTATTTCACACGGAGTAAGCACATAAGTCACACAGGCAGCAGTTTTGCTGATAAAATGAGTGGAAACGATGTTTTTCTGGGAAGCATGTTTGATGTTAATGTGCATCTCATGGTCAGGTTAAGCTTCATTTTTTTTTTTTCCCCTATTCTAATCTTATTTTCTGCAGACGTTTGAAGGACACGATGCCTCTGTCCTGAAGATAATATTTGTCAGCCGAGGCACTCAGATAGTTTCTGGGTAAGCCACACCATCCTGCAAAAGCTACAAATTTTTTCGGCTTATCTTAAATGTCTTATCTTATTTACCCGACATCACGTGACTTTGATCACATCTCCTGCTAACCAGCATAATGTAATCTTCATGCATGGGTTCTTTTTTGGGTTTTGTTTTTTTTTCATGCTCACTCAACATGGCACATTTAATAGGAACACCCGTATCTCTGCACATTTCTGAAATGATTCAATTAGCCAATCATGTGCCAGTAGCACGAGGCATAAAATCATGCCATTACAGGTTAATAGCTTCAGGAAAATGTGATATGTGTGAAAACAACTTCATAAAAATGTGATCTATGAGACCAAAAAAAATTGCCATGTCAAAGGGACTGAGAAAGATCATATTTGTCTTCATTGTGCAGTTTGATGTGAACATTGTACACTAGAATGGCATGATTTTATACACTGCCTGCTGTCACATAATTTGAAAATTGTTATACTGTATAAGCAGCTGTTCCCATTAATATGGCCAGTGACCGTATATAGTGTGAGGCACAACAGACACGAAAGTCATTTAATTATTTTTTTTCCCCCCTAATCTCTGTCCTCTGTCATCTGGTAGTGGTTCTGATGGCCTTGTGAAGCTCTGGACCATTAAAACAAACGAGTGTGTGAAGACCTTTGACGCACACCAGGATAAAGTGTGGGCTCTGCACGGCAACAGCAGTGACGATCTGATTGTGACCGGATCCGCTGACTCTAACATCACAGTTTGGAAGGTCTGATCGTCTAGCTTTTTATACCACTGGGTTAAAAGTGAGGTGTTGCTATGGTGATATATAAAGCTATGCAGAAAATGGAGACATGCATAACGGCAGAAACAACAGAAGAAAGCGTTGTTTGATGTCATTTTGGCTAATTAAGTAGACATTGAATAGAAGCCGCAGCACTTTGGTCTTGATAAAGACTTGATGACATCATGATTAGGGATTTTATACGATGATACGAGTGCATAAACTCCAAGGTGGACAGATTCCATTGACAAGGTGCTAAGAAAGCAATGAATTCAAATAAACTTGGTATGATAAGCTAAATATGTGCACAACTAAAAGCAAGTTGAAAACAAGCACAGGTAATTCCCTGATCTGGCTGTTTCTGCTATTTCTTCTTTCAGGATGTCACAGAGGAAGAACTAGCAGAGGAGCAGGCAAAGCAAGAGGATCAGATTCTCAAGTAAGATTCCTCAAGTTTGTCATTGTGCTTGTGTTACAATCACAGCAATGTAAACGTAAGACATGCAATGGAACTGTAAGGTATGTCAAGTATCCTGTATTCTTGGAGTGAGACTATGTGGTAGTATGTTGAAAACCATGCAGTAGTATTCACCTGCAAGCAGGTTAAGCTGGAGTTACATTACACGCTGCAATCCGAGTCGATGATTGGCATAGGGAGCTGGATGTCATGGAGTTTGAGTGAAGTTCTGTGCCAGGCATCTACTCAGCACAAATCTGAGTCGATTAAACATCACAACCAATCTGATTATTATTTTAAGCTGTTATCTGTGCTTACATTAATATTTCTGTTCTCATGGGTGGTTTAAGGGAGTTTTGTATAGTCTGTTGAGCAGTTTTGTCAAACCACCGTGCTTTGCTAGGCATCATTGCTTATAATGGTTCAACTCTTCATTTCAGGCAACAGGAGTTGTCTAATCTGCTTCATGAGAAGAACTTTTTAAAGGCACTGGGCATAGCCATCTCACTGGATCAGCCTCATACTGTGCTTCGAGTCATCAAAGGTATTGTACAATCATCAGCCCTTACATACTGCACAGTCTGTGTAAGCCCACGGTTCATGCCCAGTTAGGAGGCGACGTAACAAAAGTGTTTGCCGGTCGTGATTCACTGTTGGTACACTTGGACTCCCACATCAATCAAAGCAACATCTGTCCCCTGTTGAGAACATGTCCAGTTTTACTCACTATGGACCCCCCCCCCTAGCCTCAGATAGATAGCGCATTGTATCATAAACTTGTATTTGAGGATCACTTTACTGCCCATGCTGTCTTACCTGGGTTATGTAATACACTGGATATCAGTGATTTCCAGATCAGTTACTGATCTGGAAATAGTGTCTGCCCTTTTCCCCATACGTGAGCTCATGGATATGATTGGATAACGTCACTGTTATTGGCCATGGGGGAAAGGGAGAGTATGCCATCCCAGGAATAAACAAGTTGGCTGCATCCTATATACATCAAAAAGTTTGAGAGGTTATGAACATTTTGAAAAATACCTCACAGTTCCAACATAAACGGAAATATCAGAATGCAGAGCAGTGCTCCAGACAATACACCGCATTGTGACACCCCTGTCCTCTGTAATATACTGACCACTGTTGTAACAATGTGAGTGGTTTAATGGCTTGATGATATCTATTCAATTCAATTTTGTTCTACTTTTATAGTACTGTTAAAAATTGTCATTGTCGCAAAGCAGCTTTACACAATCAAAAAAATATTATGGAAATTTGTATGAAATGTGAAAAATGTGTACAGTTCACAAGTCACAATATCTCTACTGTTATTGCCAGAAACACAGTGATGCAGTCTAAACCCAACAATCTTTGCTGTTTACCTTGTTGTGCACTTGAAGTAAATATCCAGTGAAGAATACACTCCCGAGATTTTAGTCCTATGGATGTGCAAGAGATATATATATACGGGAGTGTATGGAAAGCTATGGGAGCTTATGGAAAGTGTATTATGTAGCTAATATTTACTTTTACAACATTTGGCACACACCCTCAGTTGAGGGCTAAAGGCCTCGCTTAAGGAGCCTGTGACCTTTGCATGTGTCCCAACTATTTGTATGATTCTTGCATACACAGTAAGATTTTTTTTTTTCATACAAGCTCCCTAGTACATTTTGTTGTAAAAGTTTAGTTTTTATCATTTTTTTGATTTTTAAACATGTTCACACTTTGGGCACAGTGTGGCTCAGTGGTAGGTTTCTCGACTGCCATGCAGAAGGCCCTGGTCTGATTCCCAGGCAATGCTCAAACCCCAGCCACTGGATGCAGTGCCGGTCCCAATCCTGGATAAAATGAGAGAGTTGCACCAGGAAGAGCCTCCGGCATAAAACCTGTGCCAAGTTGTGGTGTGGATCGAATGATCCGCTGTGGCGACCCCTTGACGGCAGCTGTCAAAAGACAAACAATAAACATGTGCACACTTTACATGTGCTCACTGGTTTTGCTGCACTCCACTATTGTTTCGCTTTTAAAAATAATGCTATTGGTTTATGGTACGGTTGCATATTTCGACATGGCAGCTCAACTTGTCAAGGCACTGAAAGCAGATGCTGACTTTAGGAACACTGCTGAATGAAGGGTGAAGATTTCTGGTTATTCAGGGTGCGTATAATAGGCGGTGACCATGCTTCCATGACGTTACAGGAGTAGTAGTTTCCCTGTAATCCAGTGTACGTGCAGGAATGTATCGGAAAAAAGTCCTGCCCTGGGCAAATTCTTAAATGGATTCTATTTGTAGAAGATGTGCAATGCTGCACTCCTTTTTTCCAGTTGTCTTTTTAGGAAAGTTTCTTTGACCAACTAAACAGGTTTAACAACTGCTTTGCTCATTGAGTCACACTTAAAAATTCCAACAAAAAAAAAAAAAACTTTCGTACGGATTTAAATTAATTTATTATTAAAAGAGAAGCTGTATATAATAGAACATTACAAACTATGTTTACAGAACAAATAAAATGAGTGATAATTTCCTAATGGCATAGATATTCATTTTATGAAAATCTTTTCGAAAAAAATTTATAATATTCAGGTAATCAAATTTTTTAAATGATAAAGTACATATCCAGAGCTATTTTTATTAGTATGCAAGATGTTGTATAAGAGTGCTTCCAAGGCAAAGTAAATTAAATAATCACTGTACTGCTGTAGTGAGCAGAAATGCATCTTGTAAAGCATAACACAAGTCGCATGGTCAGTAATAGTCAATCATTGCGGGGCTAAAATGTATTTATGATGGAATGGGTGGGATACCATGACACACACAAAAAAGGCTTGATAGTCTTTTATTAATTAAGTATAGAAATATTTTTATCAAACTTCAGCTACGGTCAGCAGTGAGACTAAATGAAAATAAAAGTGTTTCGTCAGTTCCAGGAAAATGCTTTAAACGGAAATGCACGGAGCGAGCTAGGGGTCAAGCGTAAACTACCACAAAATACTTGTGGAGTAATTAACACTAATTAATAAAATGAGAATATTTGAGTCGTTAAAATAATTTAATGATTCAATTCGAATTTATTAAGATAATTATAACTAGTTATAACTATACAAAGGTCACAAATGTAGCCCAGTGGTTCCCAGGCTTGGTCTAGAAGTTTCCTTCACTTATTTTAAATGTTCACTTCCTTTTGATTGAAAATGAAAATTAAAGTTTGTCAAGCTTTGTATGAGTTCGTCACACTGGTTGACCGGTGATTGGTCGATTTTACAATAAGCATTTTGATACTGAGTAATGAGAGATGGTTATATACACCCTTTAGTCGGGAACTCCAGACTATTTGGCACTTGGCCAATCCTTTGTTGGAGATTGATTCATCGCAGGTGTAGACTGCTGCACTTACAATTATGTTAAATGGATTTCTCTTTAACTGTGACTGTTGAATTGTTCGTGACCTAGATTTAGAAGTATAACCCTCTTGCTTTCTGTTTCAAATGAACGCTGTGTTGGCAGAAATCCAGCAAGAGGAGGAGGCCGAGCAGCATCTGGAGAAAACCATCCTTAGGCTACGGCAGGACCAAAAGGGTGAGCGCACACCACCATTCACTCCTCAATTTGAAGACATAACACCATAAACATCAGTAATACCAAAATATAAAGATGGTTATAGTAATAAATGTGATGTACAATGGTGGCCAGTAGTATTACGACAAAAGTGATATTTGATGTTTTAATGACATTCTTAATGTTTTAAAACGATTATAACATCATAAGAAAATTACTTCATGCAATGAATTTGCTTTACAGCAATCAGTATTTAGTATGGTGTCCTTTATTCCTTAAAACTGCTGCATCCTACTGGGCATAGGGTCAAAAAGCTTCTGTAGTACTCGCTGGGATCACTCGCTCAATCCAGGCCTGCTTGACAGCTGAAGATCATGTACAGAAGAAGTTTCTTGACTGAACAGTTTTCTATTGAGTTGAATATCATTGTCACAGTCAGTTTTCAATAAATTTTTGGTTAATTAAAGCAACTCTACAGCCAGATAGGCTAGAACTAATTAGTGAAATCATTAAAATGTTTTTTTTTTTTTGCCCAGGGAGAACTATAATACACATCGTATGTTGTGTTAATACTTTTGTTCACTGTTGTATATTATTGTTATATAATCCCAGTAAAGTACTTGCATAGGTCCTCGTTTTGACATTAAATTATATTCGTTCCAATTAAAAAATAATTTTAAGTATTGCCTTATTTTTGAATGGCATTTTGATCTTCTATTTATCATCATGTATAGCAAAATAAAAATTTAAGTTCATGTAAAGGAAACATAATCCATTTGATTTGATTGTAAAGAAAAGGATATTTTTACGGTAATTATGTTCAGCGGTCCAGGAAATCATCTAGTTACTCTGTTGTGTAACTGTCGCTTCTATGTTCAGAGTCTCTTCTGCGATACTGCGCGGTGTGGAACACAAATGCACGGAGCTGTCTGAGCGCCCAGGCAGTGTTACAGGTGCTACTGACTCACCTGAGCCCAGACGAGCTGCTGCAGTTCCAGGGAGCGCGTACTCATCTAGAGGGCCTCATCCCTTATACTGGTTAGTATGATTTGTGGTGGGTGCCTTGTTTGTGCATGCCATTTATTTGTCCTGTTTCATTTCCTTAATGCTGCACTCCTCATTCATCGCGAGTCCAACTGCGTAGGTGAGATAGGGGTATAATTTGCGCGTAATGTGTGGAATGCGCTAGTGAATATTGTCCTACCATGGTCCTAAAAATGGGAACAAATACAATGGTAATCATCATTGGTCCCCATGGTACCTGGTTGGACTGTAGAGGTTCCAAAACCGATTGATAGAGCACAGTACAGTGATGAGACTCTTAGACGCAGTAAAACATTCGAATGGTGGTAACAGAATGCTGTATATCCATGAATGACGATCCCAGCCAAAGTGACTCTGAGCAGTTATTCTCATGAAAATTCGGCGAGTGGAGCGCCTGAACCTTGAAAATGGACAGATAACGTATCGCTAACTTGCGGAAGAGGCACATCTGTCTAAGGGAATTGTACACAATCATTTACAAACACCACACACATTTTCCCCATACACTCCTGACCTCGCTCCAAGCAATTTCAACATGTTTGGCGAAACACTAGTCCAACACTGGGATAAGTGCATTAGTGTAGCAGGGGATTATATAGAGAAATAAATAGTTTTTACTCTCATAACTGAGTCTCGGTTTGTCTTGAACATTCCTTGCGTTTTAGGTCTAAATGTATTGACTGACTGCATGTTGTTAAGGAATAAAATACTTTGAGGAATGCTGTAATAGGAAATTTATCAATAAGGTTTTAGTGTTTTATGCTTACTCTATTAAAGCCATAAACAGCCTTTCCTGAACAAGTGACTTGGACAAATACTTTTAAGTCACACCAAAAATATTTTAGTTTATTTTAGTTCTCCAGCATCAGAGTTTTCTTAAGTAAAACTTTCTCCGCAGTAACCATTAATCCTTATCTTGGTTAAATTTGTGTTTGACATGTTTTAGAGATAATGTTTAATGCAAAATCTATAACTAAAGCAAAAATAACATGAATGCATCATTGTGGTCTTGGCTTTGGTCCTAGGGAACAAAATTGCTCCCATTTCCTGATGAAGGTTATGGTAATGATTATAACTTTACTAGGCATAAACATGATGTTTTTTGTTTGTTTTTGTTTTAATAATGTCATACAGTGCAATGCAAAGATTTTAATATTATATGATTTGCAATTTGTTTCAGGAGTAGGGTTAATTTTTGTTATAGATATGTGATACGGTCCTGGCTTTGCTTCTTTTGCAGAGAGACACATGCAAAGGATCAGCCGTCTGCTCCAGGCCTCCATGTTCTTGGATTACATGTGGCAGAAGATGCGAGTGACAGGAAGCAAAGATGGGTGAGCAGATTTGACCTTAACCTTGCTTAGGATTTTTTCCCGATTAGGCTTCATGTGTCAAATACACGTATTGTACTCCAATATTTTCATATCATCACTGTGTTCATATTATTGCATACAACACGATGGCAACTGGAATGATATTTGAACACTTACTTGCCATAGGTGCAAGTTACGTTGCTGCCATACAAGTGTTTGTATTCCTGTTGCAGCATTTTCATCTCTGTCTACTATTAAAATCAATTTATATTATTCTTGATAACTAAGGTGCCACAATGAGCTTGAATGCTGAAGTCTGACTAATCAGAAATAGAACTGATTTAATCATTCATGCAATTTAATTATTTATTTGTTGGGTGTTTCAATTAATTTAATCAATAAGTCAGTTCCCATTTTAAATTATTTTGGTAAACTTTCAAAGGTTAAATGGTCTAAAACTGACAAATTCTTTAAAACATGTATAGTACTATGGAAAAGCCCTGACCCGTCCTCATTTAGCCGTACTGTACACCATAACTTTGGCAGAAAATACGAACCGCTTCCATCTTCCACAGATACTTTGTGAGATGTTTTGTGAGAGTATCATTTTTTCTTTTTCTGAGTTTATGGGTGGTTGATGCAATAACCCCACCTACTAGGGCAGGAAGGAAAAGATTGTTTCATAATGACATGATTTCTATTTAATCAACTACACAAATTTCTAAAGCACCTTTTACAATGTGTATTGTTATAAGTCAGCTTTACAGAAATAGAAATTCTGGCTATAAATGAACAATGTATACTTCTTTTTCAGATTTATGTTTGTCTCTAATGAGCGAGTCAAAGGCGACTGTGCTTCAATTTTGATCTTTGAGATACTCAAACATTTAGTGCTCTTTAAAACATAAAAAGCTGTTAAAAATCAATTTGCTTGAGATAAGTCAGACAATAAGCTAACGGTATTGAGTCAAATTAAATCGAAAATTACAATGGCCAAAAATAAAAGTGAATTAAATGGGCAGTCTGTTGACACTCATGCATTATTTTATAGCAGTACATCTCAGACCATAATTATAGCTGAAACATTAAGGACATTCTAACATTCATGTGCTTGTTGTAACACATTTCTTTACGGCTCTTTCAGAAGAATTGTATAATAATAATAATAATAAATGGATAATAGACTGATCATAAATGTTTTATTTTTGTTTGTTTGTTTTTAAGTAAAAAGTATAAGCATTAATGTGGTGACAATGCTTACATGTTTTTTTGTTGTTGGACTTTTGATTTCAGGGAGGAATCACACTTTGCATTAGTCAAGGTTTCCCATTACAAAAGTGGTCAGGACAGAGGACTTTAAGATTAATTTCAGATTCTTGGTAAAAAAAAAAAGGAGTGTCTGCATTTTTGAAAGAGACAGACATTGCTCTGTTCATTACAGATATAATTTATGTGAGAACATTGAGTAACTTTTCTTGTGAAAATTCCACAATGTTAATACACGGATTGACAGACAGACTTTTTGGACCCTGTGAGGGATATTGTGTTACTGCAGCAGCAGCAGATTACACAACCAGTGGTAAGGGAGAAACAAAAAGGTGTGTGTGTAAAGTGATGGTGAATAATGGGATGTGTACAAGTTGCTATTGTCTTGTTACATAGAGGTGAGTCATTGTACAGTGCAATGGCAATCTGTAGGAATGATTTCGTTCTTTGTGACAGCGAAGCTGGATCAGTCTGTTAGAGAATGAACTTTGCTGCCTCTGTATGGGATCCTGTAGTGGGTGGGGTGGATTTTCCATGATCTTCCATGATTGACAGGAGTTCCTTCAGTGATCTGTTGTCCCACCATATCTGGGTTTACTCTAATAGGAATTCGAGGCTAGAGTAAGCCCATGGTTTACAGAAACTGTAAACCGTTCTTTATAACCGTAACCATAAACTATTAAACAATTAATCAACAAAAACTATATTGTAACTATAAACATTTAAAATGTGTGGTTTGTCTTTCATTAGTGAATGGAATTTTGTAAATTTTGGCAATTAGCTGTACTACAACTGGAGTTACACTCTGTTACCACTCCATACTTCTGTTGTCTGGAGATGCATGGTTCGCCACACTGACTCCAAAATATATATTTTAAAAAAAGAATAATTTTTTATGTGGTTGCATTTTGAGGTACTTTTCTTCTATAATACTACAAGTGATGTGCTGTAAACAAAATCGTCCTCCTGCGTTATGCCGCTTCAGTCATCAGTTCCCCGCTATTAGTTTACTGCAGTGCATTTGGCACTGTAATTGAACTTCTATAGTCAAGAGTCTCTCACTTGTGTAAATATTACAAGTTCAGTGATTGTGCCATAAGCTATAGTGGAGAAACAAAGGTAAATGGAAAAAGGAAATTAAGTCTCAGACAGATTGCAGTAAGGCATTTGATCAGATAAAGGAAACGTGAACAGATAGACACTAATGCATGGAAATGAAAGGAAAAGTTTCAGCCATGAGAAAGTCACCTGATTTAATTGAAACTTAAAACACATAATTACTGTAGAAGAGATTTCTGCATCATCTATTATTCATTCCAAAGCAGCAGAAACATTTTCTAAACAAGCATGCATGACCGTTTTATCTTTCTGCTACACTTTAAACAGACAAAGCATAAACATTTTAAATATTCTGCATTCCAAACTTGGGCAAAAGGTAATTCTGGCATGCAAAAGCTATTGTTTCAGTATTTAGTGCTTCTTGTTGTGCACGTGATCAGTTAAACCAAGAAACCAATTTATCCGTGTGGCTTTGCATTGTTGGTTATCTAATGGTCAATTTCTGTGCTATTTCATGTGATATATATTTTTTATCCTTGTTGTTTGTTATTCATGGGTTTTGGTATTACTCCCTTTACGAGTTTATGTGGCTAAAAATTATGAAGATTCCATTTTTTTCCCTTAGTATTGTTTAGATCAGGGATGTCTAATGTTCTCCAGAAAGGCCCAGTGTCCATGTGTGAAACCATACCTGAGCCCAACTGAATAATTAATTTATTGTTGGTCTGTCTGTCTGGCCTCTGCTTGGTAGGAATGAAAGCTTTCACCCACACCTGCCCTGTTTGAAGAAGATTTAACACCTATGATCGTGATGATTCAGATGATCTCCTGGGATTTTTACAGAACCCCATCTAGCATTTACACTAAATGGTGTGGGGAGAAACAAAGAAATTATTGCATTCAGTGGTAACTGAACTAGCCATGAATTCATAAATTGTCAAACCTTCTTGCAGAAAACCATATCAGGTTCTACTCGTATAGGAATTCATCGCTAGAGTAGGCCCGTGGTTTACAGAAACTGGACATTTGACAGGTTACAGAAACTGGACACTTTTTCCATATGTTATTCTGTATATGATGTGAATAAATGCTATTGTAGTTTCACAACATTCCTTCACTAATTTAAGCTAACTAAACCACTTGACCCCACTAAATATTTGGAATAAGTCCGATGTGCAACAGGATGTTAAAAGTCTCATCCCTGTTAAACAGTTATTAACAAAATCAGGCCATTGTCAGCAAAGATGCATAAAAAAATAAAAAATAAAAAATAAAAATAAAAAAATAAAAAAAATTTAAAAAAAAATAAAAGTTTTTTGAAAACTCAAATTATTTGTTCCACAGCCCCAAAAATTAAATACTTAAAAATAATTAATACAGTCTATAAAATGAAAATAAAACAAATTAATCTGCACTTTACCTTTAAAAAAAGTACAAATAAATACCGACAGATAAGTGTTTCCGTTGGTTCGCGCAGGCGCTGTGTGCGTGTGTGTGCGTGGAATTAGCCCCTTCCCTCGCCTTGTTTTACACAGTAACAATTCTTTTCCCTCTCCCCACCTCGCTTTTTAAGTTTCACAACAAACACACACACAATGGAAACACCGTTTTAACAGGAAAAAAAGAAATCTCTCTCAGACTGGCATGAGCGCATACTAAGGGAATCACTTTTTAAGCTGCACAACAAACGGACACGCATATAAACACAACGGAAACACCTTTTTAACAGGAAAAAAATAAATCTCTCTGACACTGGCGTGAGCATACTAAGGGAATCACTGCGGTAAAGTAAAAAAAAACGAAACAAATGAACCAGCACCTTACCTTTGAAAAGAATCGCGACAGAGCAGAGTTTCTGTGTGTTTGTGAAACCGGGGAGGGGGTGAAAAGGCGAGAGCGTGTCTGTGCGTGTGTCAGGGTGTTTGCGTCTGTGTGTCTGTGTCAAATTACGCGCACGCACGCACATAAGAGATGCTGAAAGAATTCCGCAGCGCAAGAGTGACGCTCAAATAAAATAATAAAAATAAGAGTCTAAATAAGAGTCGCATGCATGATGCATGATACTCGGTGCTCGTAAACTAATACTTGCTTGGTTTCAGATTAAAAATGTATTTAAAATCTTTGCTCGGTTTGCAGAACACTCATAAACCACGTAACTCGCAATCTGAGGTTCCACTGTATATATATTGCATAATAAAAGTATGTATATAAACTTTCAATGCTTTTAAGAGCTACAAGGCACCCAAATCGCACCAGCTCATAGAATTAACTTTAAAAAAAAAGTATTTTTTGTGAAGATTTAAAAAGTCATCATTTAGCTTAAACAGGAAGTGTGTGATGTCTTGTCATGATTTTATAACAATTGGATAACTTTTTCTCCAGTGGGGAAATACAGGGAGAAGAGATGGACACCGAGCCACAGAACATATTTGTAGTTGGCAAGAATCCAGGACGGGAAAAACCGAGTGGACAGCAGGAGAATTCTGACGACAGTGATGACGTGGAGGACGCAGACAGCAGTGAAGAAGACTCCAAGAATAACGACAGAGACAGTGTCAGCGCATTGAAAGGTTTCAGAGCCAGAAACAGGAGGTTGAACGGGGTAAAAAACCGAGGTCATCCATCCAATGATGCGAGCTCTGATGATGATGATGATGATGTGGAAATTTCCACGGTTGGCCCCAGCAAGGCTGCAGTGCCAACTTTGTGTATTGCGGCCAACGTGAGCTGATGACTAAGATGTAAAACTGTAACATTCTCTGTATACAGTACTGAATGGTGTTGCCGTGTTGAAAGAGCGCAAGGACCAGGCCTCACTGTTAACAGCTAGTATTAAGCTGAAAGTCATTTAATTGCATGTACAATTATGAATGACATACATTGCTCTTTATACCACCTTTCTAAATCCAGAGAAAAAAAACTTTTAAATAAATTCATTGTTTTCATTAAGTTCTTTCATTTTATTTATTGTTACATCAGATGAAATGTTGCACATAAAATCCCTTCTGTGGCTTTGTATAGAAAATTTTCGTCCTGTCCTAGGTGAATCTTTAAGTCCGATCTTAGTAATTTCTTCAATTTACATCTTGAGGAGATTCAACCCAGACTTCATCCTGCTTCTATCCTAAAGCAAAAAGGGAAAAACATAAATATTTAGTGATTGCCAAAGTTGTTAGGTGTTTACCAGTTTATTGGAGTTTAAACTAAATGATACAAGCCCAAAGTGCTGACTTTTAACATATTGATGGGTGTTTACATCCAAATCAGGATATAAATGTTTTATGCATCAAAGGTTTGATGATTGGATGATTGATAAAAAGTCCATTTAGTTTTAGAAGAGTATGGAAAGACAAACATCAACTGTTTCACAGTGACTGGAAGAGAAGCGTATAAAGATGGAACTTAATTCCTAATAATCTATAGCATTCCACCTCATCTTATGGTGCGTGCATATATAGTTGCAAGTGGGACAAGTTACCTTGTATTTAATGATGTCACTGATGAAAAAAGCAGCAGGATGAATTCTATAGTGTATGCAATATTCAGGAATATAATCCACCACAGTGCTTTCTGTAAAATTCGCCATGTTGGATGTACTTCCTCTCTCCTTTTAAGGGACCAAACATATGCCCAAACCCTATTTTTATATTCGATATAACTACCCCCAGATGAAAACTGTTTTTATATTGCATGCATTTTAACTAGATATTATAACATTTAAGTCAGACTACGCATAACTGATATTTTTTCATAGGCCCTTTGGAGCATTTCTTGCACAACCTGATCAATATCCTTAGTATCCATATTTATGTTAATGAACCTGTTATTGCCATCAGAATGTGTATGTGATTTGTTTATGAACAAGGTAGTCATCTTGTCAGTATAACAATATACTCCAAGTCTTTTCTGATAAAAAATAATAATAATAAAATTTGATGATCATTGAAAATGCAATTTTTATGCAAAGTTACACATAACTGTGTGTGAAATATATATTGAAGAGATTGTACAGGATTAATTTTCACACTTTTTACTGAGTGCTGTAATTTGTTGATGAACCATGTCATAGCACAAAGGAAAAATACTAAATTAGAAATGTAAACATCGGAAACATTCTTCTGTCGTAACCATTTGCCGAGTTTCCTGTTTGTCGGGCCACAGATTCTCATCTACATCATAACGCCGCACTGAATTAATCTTTCGAAACATGTTATCCATCTGTGTAATACCCTTAGCATGCGTTATGTTTTAGAGAATTGGTTGAACATTCCTTTCAACTGGAAGTTCAGATTAACCGGAAAACAGTTTAGGACACATCTAGAAAAAATGCTGTACAAGACGACTGTTTCAAACATTTTATATATAATGAATTAAGAAATTAACTCATGCTTTGATGAAAATGACGTAGACAACTGATAATGTAGAAACGAGCAGACAGTTGTACATTTATTGTAAATTAGTTTGCTTAAATGGGCCAAAGCATTTTCAATTTGTTAAAAATAATAAGAAATTGCTTTTATGATGTGCACAAGTAAGTAGATGTTTGGCGTTATTGCTGAGTTATATAAATATATGAGAATTTCAGCTTGACCAGAGAAGTTCTGCCACAACTGCTTTTAACTAGAACATATATATACATTAATAATAATCAAATAATACATGAACTCCTTTAAATGTCATTTAAAATGATCATTAAAATAAATGGCACAAAAATGGCCAAAAAATATCATTTTAATATTTTACTGCACCTGCTTATTTATCTTCCTGCAGGTGTCTCTTTAACATGCGCTGCAAAGGGGTGAGCAGCATGTTTATCTTGCAGGCCAAGCTTTATTAGGGTTTATACCTAAAGAAGGCCATTTGCCACCAGACATTGTGGAGAAAAACATTTTCTTTGAAAACAGGATACTGAGTTGAGTCAAGACATGGCATCGGACCTGTTTAGGAAACATTGAGGCCTGCATGCATCCCAAGCAGAGCATAGTGAGAAAAAGGAGCAGAAGGTTCAGGGATTCAGTTCAATTCAGATGGATTTACATAGTACTTTTAATATTGTTGACATAAAGCAGCTTTACAGATTAAAACAAAAATATGAAAACGAGTTTAAAAAGTGTGAGGAAATGTGTATAAATTATAAGTGGCAAGGAAAAATTCCCTAAGATGATGGGAAGAAAGGAACCAGTAACGGGGAACTCCTCGAGTCCAAGACCATCTTCATGGTCAAGTGGAACCATCCCTAGTCACCACATGCATCCCAGGCAGACCACCTGGAGCCATCCTTTGGCAGCAAGCCAAAGGCCTATATGCATCAAGATCTCCAACCAGATGTGGGGCCTCAAGATGAGTTGGACAGGTCTGGAGGGCAGAGGGGGTCTAAATCACTGGCAGCTCAGGAGTACCATTTAAAGCTCAAGAGCGAGAACAGTTGGGTATGGCCACAGTTACATCATGTCGAGTTAATCTGTGACTTTTCTTGCCCTGAAACCGACAATTGACAGCTCTTCAGATCAAATCACACAAATGCTTCCTGGAGTTGAAGTGACACATGTATTTCAACATCCACTGTTCAGGTGAGACTGAATGAGTCAGGCATTCATGGATGAATTGCAGCAAATAACCCATTACTTCTGAAGAACAACAAGCAGGAAAGATTTGCTTGAGCCAAGATTATTAATTAATGGACAGGAAATCAGTATCCAGTGGGTAAAATGTTGTCGTCAAATTGTCCTTCACTCTGATGAGTCAAAATTTGAGAATTTTGGTTCTCACCGCTGTCTTTGTTAGCATAGAGAGGGTGAACAGACAGGTCCTGAATGTGTGGTTCTCACTTTGAAGCATAGAGGAAGACATGTGTTGGTGTAGTGGTGCTTAGCTGAGGCACTGTTGGGGTCAAAAATTAGGGGGTACACTTCACCAGGATGGCTACGTATTAAATGCATAAAATGTATTACCATATTGTATATAAACAATAAATGTTCTCCTTTAATGGTCATTTGAAATGAGAATTAAATCACATGATGCAAAAATTGCCAAAAAAAGAGCCATTAAATATTTCGCAACACCTGCTAGTCTGCAGGTGTCTCTAAAACATGCACTGTGTGGGGCTGTGTATATCTTGCAATCTTCATGTACATTAAACCAAAATGTACAAAACCAACATGTTTGACAGATTTGTGCTCCACATTCCAAACTACATGGACCTGCCACTATACTTGTATAACCTGTAGAAGACTCTTTCCACCTGCTGCAGAACTGCCCTGGTTTTGGACTCCTTACAAAACCACACTGGAATAATGAGGTGCAGAGAAGTGCTACATACTGCAATTAACCTTATCTTAAAAGTTCTTTTTTTCCCACTTCAAGCCACAATGGGGCTTTTTATAGAAATGTAACAGACATTCTAGACATAACAGACATAAGTGTTCACTGTACCTATTTTCAGTTGAGATGCATATGAATACAAGAACTGCAGTTATTTTTACATTTTTTATTTGATTTTTATTGTAAATACAGAGAATCCAACTGACATCTTTTTTTTTTCAATTTCACATATAGGCTTGAAAAGAGGATAAAAGAATCACACAACACATGATCTTCCCATACACCTTACATGTCATTTTACAATGAGAGCTCAGCTTGTGTATGATTCACATAAGCATTCCATTTAATAGTAAAAAAAAATAATAATAATAATGTTTTGCTTATTCATATAGAAATGCAATGATATAAGATCAATCATGTGATATCTCACTATAGGGAGTATAATAAATGCTGCATATATGATGCGTTACATTACATTTCCAGTATGGAAGAGATTTTCAGTATGGTTGAACAATGAAAAAAATCTAAAGCATTTTTGGAAGATTTCATTACAAACCATTAAGAAACACTATGCATCAGTATAATTCAAGAGAGATTGTATGATTCATTCACTGTCTTTTTTGATATTCACATAGAACATCTAGATCAGAAGGTCTCAACATGGTTAAATTAAAATAAATCAATTCAGCCTAAAACAGTGTTGCGTGTTTAAAAATTGGCTGATGTTATATACTGTAGCACTGTTAAAATAAAACATGTGGCAGCTAATTCACACAAATGAACTACCATACAATCCTTGGCATGCATCATGAGGCAGATTGCACTTTTCCTTCAAAGACTTTCTGCATAGAAAGAAATCCACTATATTAGATATGTTCAATAATAAGATGAACGTATTATGACAGTATTTTCCTTCACTGTACTCTGACCTCTACTGCTTGCCACACACAACCGTGCCTCTATGCTTGCATTGGTGTGGTGATCCACATCTAGCTAGAATAATGAAACAAGCAACATTTCAGTTGTGCTCAACGGCTGTGGATGTAATCATTTGGAGATAACATCTGGCTCTTGGAGATGTTTTTACGTGTCACAGTGGTGCAGCGCTTAAGGATCTCCTGTGCTTGCGGTCTTGGTGGAATTTTGGGTGTCCCGGCCAATTTAAATACATTGGGCTCAGATGTGCTGGGCAAGAGCTTACTGCTTGTAGGATCCAGGTGGTCAAGCTGGGGCATGCTACCCTGCCGGATGACCTTGGGGCTGTTCATCCGGAAGGACCCACTGCTTGAAGAGCTATCGGAGTCACTAAAGCTTCCTTCACTGCTGCGGCTCAAGGTCCTTATCCTGCTGTCCTCCTCATGCTCCACTTTAATTGTGATTGGCATCTGGGGAACAACTGTGAGAATATTCAACGAATGTGATTTGACTTTATCGTTGAGATTCAGGTTTTCTCCTGGAAGCTGCTGGAGGTTGTACTGTGAGCGACTGAGCTCATGCCCTGGGATCATCAGAGTAGACCGAGCAGGGACCTGAAACTGACCCATGTTTGTGGATGAGCTTTGATTTTCAGTCTGGGAGTTAATTATATGCACTCGTGGATTGATGTATGGTTGTAGATACATGGAAGGGATGTAACCAGTCCTGCAGTTGTACCTGAGATAAAAGAGAAGGACAACAAGATGTCAAGAAATTATATATGGAATATATATTTCATGGAAATAAATTAAAAAAGAAAAATCACTGACAAATGCTTCATACAATTATACTGTACACTTTTATTTATGGTTGACATGTAGATATCTGTCTGTTCAATAACAAAAGGTGAGTTTATCTGTGGTTTGTGCATTTAAAAAATTAATGCTTACCTAACTAGCCACCATCCGTCATTCGATTTTCTTAAAACCTCAACTATGGATCCAATCTCCACAGACAGTTCATCTATTTTTGTGGATTTGTAACTTTTGGAGGCAACATATAGAGCACCTATGGAAAAAACATTAAGAATAGAAATTACATTAAGTTTGTGCATTTTTGTCATGATTTTCACAAAGCCTAGTAGGTCATGACAAAAGACGTCTGCTCTGTATGTGAACCCGGATCTGCAGTAACATCTTTGTCTGTAGTCACGTAACATTCCTAGAAACTGGCCAAAAGCCAGCAGTGACAGTTTTAACAACCAATACAACGCCTCAGGCATGTGTTTTCTCTGTACAATTTAGAAGGAGCATATTTTAATGATCTTACTTTCCACAACTTCATCTTCTTCATCATCTGCTTCAGCACTCTCCAGGTATGGAGCAGGAAACCAGGCGAGGCATTTAGCTTCATTCTCAACCAACCACCAGCCTGTGGGGATGCATGTGCAAAAATCAATGTTGATCATATATATACAAACATCTAAAGAGTGATTAAATGATAAGGCAAGAGTGTATCTAATGATGCTCACCTGCTTTGTCCTTTATTAGCACATCAACAGCTTCCCCTACTTCAACCTTAAAGGGACGGTTCTTTGTGTCCTTAGTTTCATAGGAAGCGATGCATCGGTACATCTGGGTTACGAATGGTTGGGTTACACTGGCATCTGATTTCAGTTGACTGCTTCTGCCCAGAGATTCTTCTGATGGCATGATTATAATGCTGTGCCAAACAACATAACACTTGCTTTAACAACATAACACTATGCTTCACTCCACTGTGTGTGTGTGTGTGTGTGTGTGTGTGTGTGTGTGTGTGTGTGTGTGTGTGTGTGTGTGTGTGTGCGCGTGTGTGTGGATGGATACCTGTTCTGGGAAAATTCTGGTTTCAGATCATCTGGTCTGGGAAGCAGAAACTGGCTGAGCTCTGAGCTTTGAGAGACAGAAGGATGAGCACTCAGCAGTGCCATGCAGTACTCTTCCAGTGGCTTCAGCCTCAGCAGAGACTTACTGTAGCTCTTCTGAAGACCTCGCTTTACTTTCTCAACTGTGAGCAGATGTGTGAAATACAGAATCTCCATTAGGTCCACATTTTATCCTTTTATTGTAATTTCAAAAGAGGTTTATTTTTAGAAATAAGCAACATGCACTATATAAGTACTATATTTAAAGTACATACAGTATTTATTGCTTCATGTTTATTTTTTATTTTTTTTTAACATTTTAAAACAAATTATATTCACCTTTAAACTTGGGAACAATCCTAACTGCTCTTTGAAAAGGACCTACATTTGAAGCTGCACATTTCTTCTTCAGTTGATTCTGGAAAATAAAAAGCACTAGTTAAAAAGTCTGTAAAATCAGACTAGAATTTAATTTATTTTGATTAGTGCGGATTTCAACTTACATGCAGTGATCTGAATTCCTCAAGCGTTCTGTAGACCACGAGCTCGTTCTGATCTGACCAAAGAACCGAGGTCATGTAGAGCTGGAGGAAATACACATGTTTAGATTTACTGTTTAAAAAGAAAGAGAAGCGCACACACACACACACACACACACACACACACAAATAGTTAAACTCAGTCTTAC
>JAAGKR010002489.1:0-11933 GCA_011419295.1 Clarias macrocephalus | reverse complement strand
AATTCCTCAAGCGTTCTGTAGACCACGAGCTCGTTCTGATCTGACCAAAGAACCGAGGTCATGTAGAGCTGGAGGAAATACACATGTTTAGATTTACTGTTTAAAAAGAAAGAGAAGCACACACACACACACACACACACACACATAGTTAAACTCAGTCTTACTTTGCTCTTCTCCTTGTGCATCACTCCTAAAAGGCGAACACTAATGGGAAGTCTGCGTTCCTCCATGTCTCTGACTGTTTCTCGGCTTGTTCTGTTCTGCTCTGTCCTCTGTCTCCTCTGTTCCACTGCAGATGAACACACTGAGGAAACACACCATGTCCAGGGCTATATGAAGCTCAGGAAGGCGGAGTCAGAAGCAGGCAGGAGCTGCAGGGATTTTTTTTTTTTAATTATTAAACAAGTGGCAGACTGTAATTATGTAAATTGGGCAATTATGTATGTGGGGAAAACACGATTATATGACGTCTCTCAGTCATATCTACATTAACAGGTTCTGAGACAAAGGGAAATTTCTCGGCATGCACTTCCACTGCAATATGAATAAAGAGTTACAAAGATACAAAAGAAACACAAAGAAACTGATTTTTTTTTGTCTTTCTGAAATGTTTCTGATAATCTTAAAATGTATTCCAGTTTTAAGGACCGGATAGATTTGCATATGAGACTGTATAATCTACACGGGTCGATATGTAGTGGTGATTACTAAACAGTAATATGCTAATGAACATTATTTCAGTCAACATTTGGTGATCTGTATTTGTATACAGAGTCATATAAAGTATATATACACATTTCAGGGAAAAAAGTGCCTATTATAATAATATAATTTATTATTTAATGATCACTATCATATCATATTTATGCAAGTGTTTCTTTCCCTGAATAGTATATATATATATAACTGAGCTGCTGTTAACCTGCGATTTCTGAGGCTGGTGACTCGGATGAACTTATCCTCCGCAGCAGAGGTGAGCATACCATACACAGAACTCTGGACACACCAGAGTTCTAGCAGCAGACACATCTCTAGAACAACTGTTAAGAGGAGACTGTGTGAATCAGGCCTTCATGGTAGAACAAGCAGAAGAGACTTGTTTGGGCTAAAGAACACAATAAAGAACACAATAAAGAAAACTCTTTGAATTACAAGGTGTGTCCAAACTATATAAAGATATATATACCCCCCCCCTCCTTTTTTGCAGGAAATTAGCTGGTCACACCTTCTTCATGCTTTTTATCTGTAACTATGATATAATGTAATAATATGCTGAATTTTTATGATTACTATTTAAGTAGTAATGCCTGGAAATATATACTGTTTCTGTAATGCACAACTGGTAAAATAAATACACATGCTACAACAAGTAAGACTTTTACATTCTACTGTAGTTATAGTTCCTATTTTCAGTACACACTTTAAGGTAAGTTCCTTAGCAATCAATATTCTCGAATTATTTTGTTTAGATGAGTAAAGCTTTTTTGCAAAAAATGCTATTGTTAAAAGCGCTATACAAATACATACATTCTGTGAGCATTCTAATTCAGGGTAAAAGAAATTTCCAGTAAAAAGTGGCATCTAGAAACTAAGACTTGACGCTTTTCTTTCTCTTTTTACGTTCCTCAAAATTAGCAGAAAAGATGTATATTTAATTTAATGTTTGTTTGTTTTTTGCAACAAACGATTTTACGTACAGTATAAACGAAATCATGTGTTAAACACCAGTAAATGTGGTTTAAATAATTTTCCCTTATAATATAGACTACAGCTTCTTCAACGCTGTTGAGTTTCAGACAATGGCTGAGGTTGTTTGTGAGGTTTTTTTTTAATTGTTATTAGACCTCATAGAGAAAATTTACAGAAGAATTGTTATAGTAACAATTCATCGTTATTGTCTATATGCCAAATTCCGCAATCCATCACCACCAATAGCTGAATCCCAAACTCACTAAAGCCACACATGTTCACTACTCTGGCAATAAAACAGTCCAACCTGTCCCCTCCACTGTTTGATTAACAGGCCGTCATTAGAGTTGGATTAAATATTTATCCTTAAACAATCAAATATTATATAATTCTATGGAATGGTGAATTGACTGCATTACTGGTTACTTTATCTATTCAACAAAATAAAGTTATTTTATTTATACATTTTCCGGAATATGTTAGCCCGATGTTTTTAGGTTTTAAATGTGCTTTTAAACAAAACACTTTTTTTTTTTTTTTAAAGCAAAAAAAAAAAAAAACTTGTGGAGACTATTATTTAGAACTATAGGGAGCAATAGAAATGTGTGTGTACATGCACTGATCAACCATAATATTAACACTACTGCAGGTGAATTGAACAACATTGATCATGGACTACACATCATTAAATGGTGACCGGATCATGGGCACCTTATGGCTAATCTACGCCTACAGGGACCAAAGGCCAGTCCATTTGTTCCGATCCCATGAAAAAGGCAATGCTGCATAAAATTGCCAACAAAATAAAAAAGTCAAATTTTCAAATGTCTCAAATGACCAGGCACAAAGGAATGCAAAACCTAATGTTAATGGTTTTAATGTCGGCCTAATGTTGACTTTAAATTACCGTTCTAGAACTTTAAGAAACAAATAAGACCATCTGCATGTTCTTTAGGTGTTTATATACAGTATGTGTGTACCACTTTAGTGGTACTTGAGTTTTATGGTGCAATCACTCTTTACACCTATGATGTGGCTACAGTAGGTGCAGACTCACAGTAGATTTGGGGTCTGTCATCTACCGGTCAGATCTGGTGATACTGTCATCCCGGGTGTAGCCTCAGATTCCTGTTTTCAGCTGAAATGAACGAAACCCGGTTTCTTACGGTTAAATTCTGAGATGCTTTTCTATGGCTGTAAATAATATGTTGCTTGATTCATGACAGATGTTTCATGACATTCATGACAGCTGCATTTTTAAAGTGCGTTGAAAATGTAAAATATGCTGTAATATTTTACGATCCCCTTTAATCATCAACTTCAGCAAATTCTCAAGTATAACTTATTAACAATTAGTTGTCCTTTTAACATGTAGCACAAGTTAAACAACATTTTTTCTCATTAACAAACTACAAAAACTTTTTTTGTGTGTGAAAAAAAGTATGTAGAAGTTCATCATTATACACAAAAGACAATGTGTTTGGTTGATAGTACTTTAAGTTAAGCTGCCTTTAAAGCATCTAACGGGTGTGTCAGATTTGGCAATCTTGTGCAATGATGTTAAACCCAAGACGTGGATTCAAAGAAAGATTCAAGGAAGTTTTTATCATATATTACTGTCAGGTCATAAATGTGTTGTGGAAATGTTGATGCATCTACAGTACACCCTCTTACTTTTGAAACTTTACCGAAACACCTTTGTTTGTCTTCAGTGTTTTTATCACGTACGCAGTGTTTGAATGGTCACGCTTACGGTTATTAAAACTCATACTGATGTCTGCGTTGATGTAGATACCACACTGTAAAATCTAACAATTATTTTAACTTATTTCTTTATGTTGACTTTACTTAATGTGGAGTTGTTCGTTTACCCTACTGATGTATATGTAGTAATCCTTACTATTTGCCTTCAAAGTCTGATTTACTTAAATATCTCTAGTTACTGTAATATGATTTGTTTGAGTGCCATTCTGTTCAGAAACTTTGTGTATTGGGTCAGTTTCCACTCTACTATCATTTTAGCTTATAGTACCTACATGGGCTAATCCAAACACAAAATCTAAATTAATGAAAAAAAGTAAAGGAACAATTACAAATATGAATCAGATTGATAAGAATATGTGCTTTGTTTAAAAACAAAAAAAAAATTTTTTTTTTAATAATGAGTATTTTTAAAAGGGAAGTTCATCATGCATGTTATCAATGTTCAATATTCACACTAGATCATTTAAAACCAAAACAAGCAATGTTAAAATGATTAAAAGCGTTTTAAATAGTGTATGTTAAATATTAAACATATAATATGGCGTCATATAATATAGAAAAAACTATGTAATTTCTAAACTTCGTCCACATTGTACACCAGGACAATACACCAGGCAATAAATGCGCAAATTAAGTTGATGAGAAACCCCCAATTAAATAAATAAATAAATAATCGGCGGAAAGAAGTAATCAAACGCAGGATAATAACCAGCGAAACTGTGACTTCAGGAACATTTTGGAGTCCAATGCCATCTATTTGGCCGTGTAAGGCCAATATTTCTCATATCACACAGACAGAAGAGTGTTTTTACTGAAGCACTACAGGTTAAATCATGGAAATTACACTCGTATATCGCCAGTCCCGTGCTTGTACAAAAACTGTTTGTGCACATTTAAGTCTTTTAAAGCTCTAAAATTGCATTTATCCACTTGGCACGCATCAGATTTTGGGAAAGCAAGTGTTGAAAAAGAGGTGTTTTACTGTCAGTTATGCGATTTTGCACAACCTTGTACAAAGACCTAATTTTTTACTCACCCCCGAAAGCATGAAAGTGTTGTGTGCCCATTCGAAGGGCGTCATTTTGAAAGTAATGTTTATTGACCTCATGGTATAATGAACACTTAAGGTCCTATGAGCTTTGTGGCAGTCATTTAAGTCCCCATTCAGTTACTGAAATGTCTGAATTGTCTTTTTTTTCACCTTTTGTCACATTAAAACGGTATATTTTATGCTGAATACAGTATATGAGAACACATTTCTTAACCTAACATATCATGGACCGAGGACTAGTACTCCGAATTATCATTAATGATGGAGATATACGCAAATTAACTTTTCCAGATAAGCCTAGCTCGGTAGAAGCTTTTACAATTGAGGTAAAAGAGAAACTTCAGTTGACTTGTGACTTCACATTGCAGTATGAAGATCCTGACTTCAATAATGCACTCTGCAATCTCAGTGATATGAGTGATCTTCCTAACAAAGCAACACTGAAAGTTATTCCTCATGTTACTTTGGTGAATTTTGAAATGGACGAACTGACAACTTGTACAGCAAATGCAAGTACTCTTTCTGAAGGACAGCCTCCAAAACACAACATTAAAAAAACCACGAAGAGATGAAAGGAATTACCTTCCTGACTTCCCTTTGGGAAAGGATAAAATATCTCTTGAAAAAGATAGGGAACTGCTTGTTGAAGAAATGCGAAAAAGATTGCCAAACAAGAGCTTAGTCGGCCAAAAGATGGACCAAACATTTTCCTTACGAAGAAAAGACATTGTGGAAACGGAGCCACCGATCAAAACAATGATGAAACGATGGCCAGCACTTTTTACTGAGCGTGAGGTAAGAAATCTTACTTATTGTGATTGGCTATTTGCATTTATTTCATTGGTTAAATGATTTTCTGTTTTGTAGGTTTTTGCAGAATATACTCGGATTGCCTGCAAGAATCCTCAGAGTGAGTTCTTTGGTGAACTTGACAGACACACACCACGTCTAATGAAGATTTTCCAGTCTAAAACTGGAACCTTCGGTCAGACCTTATCAAAATTACTAGAGCAAGTTGAGTCACAAAGAAACTCCAATCAAACATCAGTTTTGATTATTAATGTGTGGGTGAGATTTAATTTCTTACTACTACTGCATGTCTTTGTGCAGTAAATGAAGCAAAAGGTGTGTGTGGGGAAAAATATATATATATATATTCAGAATTTTATTTTTAAATCCAAATCAATGTTTCCAGTATAATGTTATTAGGATGATCACCAAGGGCACATTGTGGGCACAGTCTTGTGCAAGAATTAATGATCTTCCATGCTTCCAACATTACTTCTCATACTAACCCACTGACTTAACCCTAACTCCACAAACGTCATGGGGTCACAACATCCCCTGCATGATCACTCTTGTGAACTTTCCAAATATTACTGTTCTTGCACACACCTATGTTTTTTTTTCTTTAGAAGACTATGATTTGTCCATGTGGGTCATATGAATTATTGTCATGATCACGGTGTTATTTAAGCCTCATTATTTAATGCATCATATAATGTTATTAATATTAATAAATAATGTTATTTAAGCATCAAACGAGTAGCCCATTTTATATATAACCCCCCCCCCCCCCCAAAAAAAAATATTTCCTTAAAAATCTTTGTATTTACCTGAAGAAAGTCATATAATTGGACATGGCATGGGTAAATAATGAAATTATTCCTTTAAATTATTGTACTATTCTTCATGATTAATAAAAGGTAAAAAAAAAAAAAAACAGTTCATCAAAATAAGATTTAATGTCATGTTTTAATTTGCAAATTAAAATTAAATATGGTTCCTTCAAGAAACTACACTGTTACAAATTACAAACAATAAGTCATTTTTACACACTCTGAATAACATGGAATTTCTTCGTGGTATCCCTGTCCTTCTTGGGGACAACCCCTTAGAATTTTTTAAGGTTAGCTTTGTAAGTATGTCTGTAAAAATTGATGATTAATATTTTTTAACTTTTTTTTATAAGGTTAATGAATTTTGACTGTTTTGTGTGACCAGTGCTACAGAAAAATCTAATGTACAGCTCTGCCTAATGTTTATTTGGATATATTTACTTTATCAATTTTTTTTTTATATTCATATCTATTTAGGACTCAGAAGAAAACAGCTTTGAGCAGATTCCTGTTGGCATTCTGTTAGTCGACAATGGAGACTCTCCTCACTGCTCTTCGTTGATCCCCGTACATTCAGTCTCCTCTGCTATCATTATAGAGGGAGGTATTGTTACGGATAATGTCAGGGACCTGCCTCTTGCTGTTTGTCTGTTGTTTGGACTATCATACGCACTCCATCTTGATTAACCAAAGTGCATGAAGAACACATTTAACTTCATCCAGCAAGTCATGCTTGATCTGAGATCGAAGTAATTGAAACCAAAACTTCAGATTTTGAAGAATCAGTTATTTGCGTAAATCAACACATTTAAGTCAAAATTATCTGCCCTGCAGTTCACATAGCCTACATGTATACTGGGATGACATGATTCACAACATGTCATAGCAAGAAAAAAATGTTTTGTTTAATTCCACTTTTTGAATAGATTCAGATGTTTGTTCAGCATTAATATTTGTTTTGATAGCCTTAAAACATTTAAGTTATAATTTATATAATTTCTTTTCATTGTTTAACATATATTAATGGATCACAGTATCCTTGTATTAATGTTATTGTGTAGCAGTCAGCATGGTCTGCTTAAAAGCACTTTAAAGGAGGATTGTAAAATGTTATAGGACAGCTGAGGTTGCCCGTTCCGTGCATTTTGATGCAGGACTTCTCATGTAGCACACATGTTTAGCACGCAATGGGAGTCATCCAATAACTAGTAATTATTGTAATCTTGTGTGTTAATTCAAATTTTCTCAATTGCTTCAGCCATTTTTGCTGTAATCAACATTTTGAAAAATGAATGTTTTGAAGTGATCTAAATGGAGACCTGTGATTTTTATTAGTTGCAATGTATTTGAAACTGTGAATAAAATTAAATAGGAATATTGCTATTATTTTATTGATAAATCATAATAATTATTGTTATACACTATAGTTAAACTTTACTGGTACCATTTCTCAAATCACAGATTCAGGTAAGTTAATAAAACTTAAATATTTTAAGTAAATGTGACTGGATACAAGTAAGGAATACTTTTAATATATTAGTAAATATGACTTAAATGATACTTGATATGATAAAGTTAATATTACTTAATTGAATTAAGGCAATGAGTTTCCACAATTTAATTAAGTAAACTTAACAAATTACTTTTTACAGTGCAGGATTTATTCTGCCTTTTTTTGTTTGTTTGTTACAAGAAATAATGGCCAGAATTTATTTCTGCCTCAATAACTCAATAGCTCTATAACTTTGTTGTTGTTGTCGTCAATAATAATAATAATAATAATAATAATAATAATAATAACAACAATATTATGATTATTATTTTTTATTATTACTTATTTATTATTATTATTATTATTATTATTATTATTATTATTATACTTTTTAAAACTGAAATCTTCAATTCTTTGTGACTCTTTGTACTTATTGACATTAATTCATGGGGCCTTGTGCATGGTGATAGAGCTTTTGAGTCAGGGGTTTCATCAGCTGTTGTTTCTCTGGAGTCTGTGTTTGTGTCAAACACTGTCCATGTGGGTTTCTTATAAGTACATTTACATTTAGGCAAAGACGATACTCTTATCCAGAGCGGCTTACAAAAAGTCCTTTGACGTTTCCGTCATTGGATAGATACTGTGGGTTACAGGTTACTAAGTGCCATCAGTCAAACACAATTGGAAAGGGGATTTTAAAAAGCCCTACATTGTTTTGGAGAAGTCAATTTAAACTAAACTAGTGCTGAATCAAATCCAGTCTCACAACGCTGCTCTCCTTTCTGTTATCATAAAAACAAAACAGATGGATATAAAAGTAGACGACGCTGTAGTCTGGCATTCATTATTACACACACAGTTAGTTTGACTACTTCAAGCCACAATCAGCTTTTTAGAGAAAAGTCATTTGCTGTGCTATGAATTTCCCAATATAAATAAAAATCTGCCTGCGGCTCATTTCTTTTGTTACCTACAAGTATCATGTCCACTATACTTGGGGTCCAGTTGCCACAATGTGCATTAATTGTTTTATGTGATATTCCAGATGATTCAGTTCCACTGAGTTCTGCACATAAAGATGTTATTGCTTTTTCATCCTTGATGGCCAGAAGTTCCATACTTTTTAATTGGAAGTCCATTAAGTGTCGCTATATCTCTCAGTGGATTAAAGATTAAGTACTTTTTTCTAAACTAGAGAAGATTCAATATCCACTGAGAGGTTCAACTGAGATGTTCTTTTACAAGTTGCAACCATTTTTTTCTTATTTTTACTAATTTACCGGTACTGATCATTTGAACTAGGTGTTGAATCGGAATGTATTTATGATCTGTCTGATACACACAGATCCGTTTGAGCTTTAAGGAGTGTCTGGGTGTGTTTTGGTTTTGTTCTCCGTGGGTAGGTGCTGGGTTCTTTATATGATAATAATATACTTCGTTCAACAATTTTCTTTGTATTTCTGTATATGATCAATAAAAGTAATTAGCAATAAATAAATAAAAATAAATAAAAGAGCAGTATTGCACACATTTTAAGTGGAGATACAAACAAGTTCAATAATTAGTTAGTTGCACATCGTTTTTAATTGTTTTTTATTGTACATTGAGAAGCCAACTGTTAGCAAGATGTACTTTACCAATTACATGTGTAAGTTTTACAAGAGAATAAGAGGATGAGTAAAATAAATTTAAAAAAGAAAAAGGTTTTGCTTATACAAATACAAATGCAATGATACAATACAAGATCAATCATGTGATATCTCACTATAGGGAGTACAATAAGTGTTGCATATCTGATGCACTACATTGGATTTCCAGTATGGAACAGTTTTTCAGAATTGCTTAACAAATACAGTTTGAAACACTGCATTACAAACCATAGAGAAAAAATACACATCATTTACAGTTTATTCACTATGGGATCTTTTTGATAGGCACTAGAACTTCCGAAGGAGTTCTCAACTTTGCTCAAATGTAATCAATTCATTGAAATTGCTTCAACATTTAAGAGTGTAACATGTTTAAAATTAGCAGATGTTATATAGCACTGTTAAAATAAAAAATAAAAAAGTGGCAGCTAATTCACAATTTCCAGACACTTATGATCCACTAAGGTTCGGTTAGACTGAAGGTTAAGAACTTACAGCTTTAAGCTGAACAACCAAAGAACCCTTAACCTTCTGTCTAATCAGTGATTCTTGTACAAATTACCAAAAATAAAATACCAGGCATGCATCATTAAGCAGATTGCATTTTTCCTTCAAAGACTTTCTGCATAGACCTTTAGACGAAGCAAAAAAAAGCTACTGCATTAGATATGTTCAATACGAAAACAAAAGAACATTTTATGACGGTATTTTCTTTTACTGCATGCTGACCTCTGCTAGACATTGAATCCTGCTTCTCAAACAGAATTAAGCTTCCATGCTTGCATTGGTCCGGTGACCCACATCTTTCTGGAATAATAAAATTAGCAATATTTCACTTGTGCTCAGCGGTTGGCTGAGCTCCTGGAGATCCTCAGCGGTTGTGGATGTCCTCAGGTGAAGACAACATCTGGCTCCGGGAGATGTTTTTACGTGTCACAGTGGTGCAGCGCTCAAGAATCTCCTGCGCTTGAGGCTTTGGGGGAATTTTGGGTGTCTTGTCTGACTTGAATGCATTGGGATTAAATGTGCTGGGCAAGAGCTTACCACTGGTGGGCTCCAGGTGGTCATCCTGGATGGCCTCTGGGCTGCTCATGCAAAAGGACCCACTGCAAAAGGACCCACTGCTTGAGGAGCTGTCAGAGTCACTAAAGCTTTCTTCACTGCTACGACTCAAGGACCTTGCCCTGCTGTCCTCCTCATGCTCTACTTCAACTGAGATTGGCATGTGGGGAACAACTGTGAGAATATTCAACGAAGGTGATTTGACCTTATTGCTGAGATTCAGGTTTTCTCCTGGAAGCTGCTGGAGGTTGTACTGTGAGCGACAGAGCTCATGTCCTGGGATCATCAGAGCAGACCCAGCAGGGACCTGAAACTGAGCCATGTTTAGATTTGAACTTTGATTTCCAATCTGGGAGGTAATTATATGCACTCGTGGATTGATGTATGGTTGTAGGTACATGGAAGGGATGTAACCAGTCCTGCAGTTGTACCTGAGATAAAAGAGAAAGTCAATGAGATGTCAAGAAAGAATATCTGAAACAATTGGGAATAAATCAAAAGAAATCATTCTTCTTGAATGAATTGCTTCATGGTACACTTTTATACATAACATGTAAGTATCTGTCTGTTCAATAACAAATGGTGAGTTTATCTGTGGTTTGTGCATTTATCTGCTTCTTTGTTTGCAGGCACAAAAATGATTGCTTACCTAACTAACCACCATCCGTCATTCGATTTTCTTAAAACCTCAACCACAGATCCAATCTCCACAGACAGTTCATCTATTTTTGTAGATTTGTAGGTTTTGGAGGCAACATATAGAGCACCTATGAACAGAAGATTGAGGATAGAATTATTATTTTCACATAACCTGAACATATGTTTTTCACATAACCTGAGATAATCTATCAGTTCATCTGGATGTGAACCCAAATCTTAAATTACAGAATAACTTCATTCCTGTAGTCAAATAATATTCCTAGAAACTGGCCCAAATCTAGTGGTGAAACCTTTAACAACCAATACAAGCCCTCAGCTATATTATTTCTCTGTACAGTTTAAAAAGAGCATAATAATTCCATAATCCTGTCAAAGATCTTACTTCCTCCATCTTCATCTTCTTCATCATCTGCTTCAGCACTCTCCAGGTATGGAGCAGGAAACCAGGCGAGGCATTTAGCTTCATTCTCAACCAACCACCAGCCTGTGAAGATGCAGGTACAAAGTCAACATAAAAGCATCCAAAGATGTGAATAGTGATAGAAATATAAGGCAAGAGTGTATCCAATGATGCTCACCTGCTTTGTCCTTTATTAGCACATCCACAGCTTCCCCTACTTCAACCTTAAAGGGACGGTTCTTTGTGTCCTTAGTTTCATAGAAAGCGATGCATCGGTACATCTGGGTCACGAATGGTTGGGATACACTGGCATCTGATTTCAGTTGACTGCTTCTGCCCAGAGATTCTTCTGATGGCATGATTATAATGCTGTGCCAAACAACATAACACTTAGAATGCTTTATTTCTCTTCTCATACCGTGTGTGTTTGTGTGTTTGTGTGTGTTTGTGTGTGTGTGTGTGTGTGTGTGTGTGTGTGTGTGTGTGTGTGTGTGTGTGTGTGTGTGTGTGTGTGTGTGTGTGTGTTTGTGTGTTTGTGTGTGTGTGT
>JAAGKR010002488.1:0-93212 GCA_011419295.1 Clarias macrocephalus | reverse complement strand
ATATATATATATATATATAAGTCAAGAGAATACTAAAAACAGTAGGTAAACAAGCTAAAGTTTTGCTAATATGACTACAAAAGACGTCTTTACACAATTTTTCCAGGCACAATGTCTGCTCTCAGAGCACACGGCAATAGAGAGTCGCTATTTAAATATGTTAAATTGTTGAAAACCTAGCTATACAAATATCAGGTGCTGAATATGACTGACAGACCGCAAACTGGAAACGGACACGGCGTGCCGTAAGCAAAGCAAACATGTAAAGGAGAAAGAATAATCAAATTGGATCCAAGCTAATTTGATAACAGCACAACACCCGTATCTATCACCACACTCTGAATTGTTGAGTTATACACAAATCCTAAATAGAAAATACTGAAGAAAGGGGAAAATACGGTGTAATGATTTCACATTGCTGAGACAAAGACGAATGAGATCTGGTGAGTGAAGGCACATTTATTTTCTGCACCCACAGACTGGAACACTGGGTTTACGTCAGCATAGACAGGTAAGATAAGAAGAACGTTTTTATAACCGGAGCTTAACATAAAGAAAATATGGCATATGCAGTGGTATTTTCAGTATAATGATTTTCTTTAAGATGGGAAGTTGATGATGCTTTTAAAATTCTGAGTGGAATTTTACAATACTCTTTAAATTATCATATCTAATGGGAGAGGGAGAAAAATGTTCAGTGCTTTTAACTGACTTTACACACACATTACCTTAAATCAATCCTGTATATTTTTTCTGTGTTGGGTTTTTGTCCCAGGCCTCTACTCGGCAAAGACTCGGGCCAGCTTCCTAACATCTTAAATAACTAACTAATTGTTTCATTTTAGTAATGTTTAACAAGTGTTAATATGTGTTAATACACTACTTTGAGGAGGTCTTGAGCCATTTCTTCAAAAAGTCTTTCAGGAGAATTCTGGAGAATCATTCCTAAAGACTACATAAATGAAATAATTCTCCAGAATTCTCCTGAAAGACTTTTTCTCCAGTCCCTGAACCTGAGAAGATTCAATGGAAGTGTCCCATGAATCATTTAAGCAAAAAAACCTATCTAGCTTAAGGCATGAACAAGTGAGAACCAGGTGCAGATGATTAATATAATGGTGATACTGGTTGAGACGAGATGGGACATGAGGTTGCTGCTGAAATTGTTACATACACAACCAATTTTTTAAGTGTAGGCCCTTTGTCGCCTGTCGGGGTAAAACATTTGCTCCAATATCTTTCATTTAATCTATATCATATAATTTAATTTCATATAAAGTAATGAGGAGGGGCTCAAGGCTGTTGCAATTAAATTTAAACAATATCCAGGAAACTCAAAAGTGCTAATAAATACTCAAATTATATTTTGCTCTCAAAAGTAAAAAAAAAAAAAAAAGAGTTCAAACCAATTTGTACATTTTCTGTGAATGTTTGTTTTTTTATGCAGAATTCATAACTTTACATTTATATTCTTCCTAAATTCAACTGTTGCAGTATTCCACAGAGAAGATTTAAGGCCTTGTGTGGACAAACCAAAGAATACTTAGGCGTTCCAGATTAAACCTTCTTGTCAAAGACTCTATGATGTACAGTGTATTGGATCTATATGAATAAATGTAAAATAGAAATTACAACCAACCAAACAAATAAGATTCACACTTCTGAAGATAAAATGCATGTAGCTCATGTCCTTATAGTTCTTGAGACCAATTATCAAAGCATGGATGACATCCAGGTTCTTGCTGTAGATCCAATTAATCTATTGTGTAATTTGACAGTTAAGATAACATCAGATGTTGACATACTGGAAGTTATTCCATTGCTGTATCAAAACTCTAACTAAATTCAAATTGTAGCAGTGACGGAAAATACCACAATGATCACCTCAAACACTGCCAGAGTTTCATATGGACCCTTTTTGTATGGTAAACCCAAACTGTAGCAGTGATGGGGGCTACATCAACAATGACAAACATTGCCACAGTTTCATATGGACCCTTTAATATAGTAAAGTCAAACAGTGATGGAAGATACCACAACGATGATCTCAAACACTGCTAGAGTTTCATAGTGATGGAAGATATCACAATGATGACATGAAACACTGTCAGGGTTCCATATGGACCCTTTAATATGATAAACTCAAACTGTAGCAGTGACGGAAAATACCAAAAGGATGATATCAAACACCACCAGAGGTGCACATGGACCCTTTAATGTGTCTTGTCCACAGTGTACAATGTGTCCTGCTGACTGCCCAAAAAACTGCTGCATGCAGGGTACCCTCTATAAACAGTTGCAATACACACACATAAAATTCACACATTTGATGTCTTGTAGCTGATGCATCACACTGCGCCGCATTAGAATGAGTGCAGGATGCGGGCCCGAACAGAGGGTAAATAAAAACCGCTGAAGTATCAAGCTGTAAAGACAAAAACAAAACATTGCTGTAGGACACCTAGACCGTGCACAGGCATGTACAGTGCAGAAGGCTGAAAGATGAAAAGAAAAAAAAACCCGCGCGTGACATCAGCTGGTTGCTTTTACCACAGAAACATCAAGGAAACATGTACGAGCCCGCACGAGCCAGAAACAGCACAAAGCCTGAACAGAATGTGGGCTATGCATCTCGTGGCCCGCTGCACGGAGCGACTGCTGCCTGTCATAACGCTGAATTTAGCCTAATGTTGACATCCAATCCAGCGCATGACCTTCCAGGCCTGAGCCGCCTGCAGCAGTTAACTCGGTCTCGCGAGCTCCTCGTGCACTTCAGAGACACAAAAGCAGAGGCGCATTGTTCGTTCCGCGCGCGCCTCATGACGTTCTCCCGTCACATCATCCACCTGTCCCGAGCGCGCGCCTTTCCCTCTACTGGCTCTCGCGCTTCAAGTTTCCTCCTCTGCTGCTCTACGTGCGAGCCGAAAAACAAAACAAAACAAAAACACTCACCCAAAACGCCAGACGACGTCGGCTGGCACGAGGCGCTTTGCTCCGGCTTTTCCGCTTCTGCCTGCGCGCGGTGGCGGTGGCGCGAGCCGTCGGGATCGGCGCCGTTACTGTCGGGCATGCTGCTGAAGCACGGACTGACTGCTAGGGCTTTTTATTCCAGAGGAAAGGGGAGGGCATGCGGTGTCCTAGGCTGGACGAGCATGCACCGAGTGCCGGTTAACGGGGGGGTTACATGAAACGGCGCGTGAAGGCAAGCTTGTGGGTCATCTTGCTTTGTAGAGGGGGTTTTGTGTGCGGATCCACCGCTTACCGATCAGCACAGGGTTTACTATGGAGGAGGGACAAAGAAGAGAAGTGACACATCGCCTCTCTCTCTCTCTCTCTCTCTCTCTGTCTCTCTCACACACACACACGTACACGCACACACGCGCTCGTTTTTGTCTTCCTATCCTTTCGAGGATCTTCAATTCACAGAATTTATTTATACAGCTAATTAATTTTGTCTACACCGTAACCTTACAAACCAAGGGGACACAAATGCTTTCTGGAAACTAATAATAATAATAATAATAATCAGCAGCAGCAGCATCATCTTAAAAACATTTTTTGTCTTTTTGTTTTAGTTTTTGTTGTTACCATTAATAAAATTATTATTATTATTGTTATTATTGTTATTATTATTACCTTTTTATTCTGTATACTGAGTCACAGGCAGTCTGGAGCCCATCCCAGAAGACTTAGGGAACGAGGTGGGTTACATCCTGGACATGATGCCAGTCCATCGAAGGGCACACACACACACACACACACACACACACACACACACATATACTCATTCACACATTACGGGCAATTTGAGAATGCCAATTAGTCTCATCAGCATGTTCTGGACAATGGGAGAAAACCAGAGTACCCAGAGGAAACTCACCAAGCACGGGAAGAACATGCAAACTGCATGCACACAGACCTGTGATGAGAATCGAAGCTGGATCTTGGAGGTGCAAGGTGACAGTGCTAATCTCTAAGCCGCCATGCAGCCATTATTATTATTATTATTATTATTATTATTATTATTATTATTATTATAAAAGTAGTCTTGTGGGGACCAGTAAACTGTGCATACAGGGTAAAAGTATCAGATATTCTCATTTTAATATTACAGAGAGCGAGAGAGAAGGAGAGCTAAAGCCAAGTTTCAAAAGTTTCCCCTTTCTTACTCCCACACAGGAACATTAAATAATGCAGTTAGTATTTTGACATAGACTATAAATGCAAAGCCAATCATTTTACCGGTCCCTGTAGAATTGCACTGCAGTGTTTTTATTTGTGTACGTTCGACCTCTTTTGGCCCTTTTAATCTAATCAGGAAGCATTTGCATCATTTCATAACTAAATACTAAAACTTGTGAGTCATTTTTCTCAGCAGGTGCATTCTGTAAAATGGTGGCGCTAATGAGACGCTGGCTGTGACGGAGGATCAAGTGCTGTATGCTTCATTTATCAGCGCAAAGAAATCACTGAGATGAAAACTGGTGTCTGACTCAAATTTAAGTCAGATTGTCTAAGATCCTAGGGCAGCAAAAGTTGTTTAAAATTATTTATATTAATGTTTAAAATTATTAATATTATAAAGCTGATGTACTAAAAGCACTATGGGCACAAGTGTGTGTGTGTGTGTGTGTGTGTGTGTGTAAGCTGAGTGTAATGATTTTGACCAAGGCTAAAATAAGAAAAGGAGCTGTATGTGGCAATACTCATGCCTGAGACTGGGGAATCTAAAACCGTGCTCAAAACTGCTAACTACAGACAGGACCATACATATTTCTGTCCCAATCGCCCTGTAGCTACAAAGCATCCCTCCCCTCAGCGCTGAGAGGAAGCAAGACAAGCCATATAATTTCTGCTTACTCACCATCCTCCTGCCTTACCACCTCTGCAGAGAGGTGCACCATGCTGAATGAGCTCTGGGATCTTGCTGTACTCTCAGCTCATTGTTCATGTGTTTTATTGCCCATGTGCTTGATTTAGGATACTGTTTCCTGTTGGCTGTTAATAATATTTTATTTGGTCAATAATTCCTTATTATATTAACTACCATGAGCAAACCAGGAGATGACAAACCTGCTAAAACATTATTATTATTATTTAAAAATTGGTGTAGTCATAGTTTTTAGAGAAATATGCCATTTTGCATGTTGAGTTTAAACTTTTTAAGTAACAATAATGAACAATTTGTACTTGAATCAATAGAATGTCAGTAGATATCAATGGTATGAATTTGACAGAAATACTAGTGATTTTGATTGGAAAAATAGACGATAAAATGCAATTTATTTATGTCATGTTAATAGATGTTGATAATGTTAAAGTTATATTATTAACTAATTATTAACTAATTATATTATATATTTTTGTTTGTTATTCATTTATTTATATGAACGGAACCTGTCTATATTGACATTTCAAAGTGTCAACACGGACACTTTATGAGAACGCACAGGGGCGGGATTAGATTTGATTGATGGCATTAACAACTAATCATATGAGTCTGCGGAATTACGTAATGTAGACGCGAACCAATGACATTGAAGAAAAAACAAGCACACGCGACTTCATTGGATTTTAAACGGGAAGACGCGCTTTCACGTGTATGTGTTGGAGGATGTATATATTTTTGTAGTTTATGCTGCATGTGTTTAGAGGTGAAAAAGGAATCTGAAAAGTGACGTCATCTAACTGCGAGTGATGTAACCCTGGCAATTATTATATTGTAATCCTAACCACATAGCATCCTCATCTTTAGCCGTATAGCAGAAATCCTACCATGACGCTTTCCGGCTGCTGCAGGAGGATTGTCCTCTGTACAAATGTCACAAGGTTTGTGCGGATAAATCGATCGGATTTATAGTGCAGTATGTATTATTAAAATCCCCGCATGATAAACATCTTTATAAATAAACCTCATAAAGAATATTATTATTATTATTATTATTATTTTTTTAAATCCCTAGGCCAGGAGTTTACCTCAGGTGTCCTGTGGTCTCTGCTCAGGCTTGCCGTGTCAGACCCCTGTGCAGCAGCAGCAGCAGCAGCAGTAGTCCTGTCGCTGTCCCTGGCTGTGAGGACACGATTTTCGCCTTGTCTTCCGGAAGAGGTCGGTGCGGAGTCGCCGTGGTGCGCGTGAGCGGAGCTGGTGCAGCCGGAGCTCTGCGCGCGCTGACCGGCCTGAAGCGCGCGCTCATCCCCCGCACTGCGCTCCTCCGCAGCATCACGCACCCCACATCTCACGAGCTGCTGGACCGGGGCCTAGTGCTGTGGTTTCCAGGTGCGTGATCAGCCATACCGATTAGTTTGGATAAAACTTCATCCTCTAAGGGATCATGCAGCACGTTTGCTGAATTCCTGCAGGTTCTGGACGAAATACCTGCGATGTTCAAGTCGAACCGGGACTCGTTATTGTGCAGAATAACAGAACACAGTTATGAAAGTAAAAAAAAAACTCCCTTTATTTCTCTATATAATCCCCTGATAAAATAATGCACTTATCCCAGTGTTTCACTAGTGCTTAGATTAATTCCCACACTATTTAGCCTAATCTGCATGTCTTTGGCATGTGGGAGGAAACCGGAGTACCTGGAGGAGAACTTGCACACAGACCCAAGCTGGGAATCGAACCCAAACCCTGGAGGTGCAAGGTGACAGAGCTAACCATTAAGCCATCTGTTTGGATACCATCAAGGTATAAAAAACTTTCAGTACGCCAGAGCCATGATCTGACTCCTTCCTTCACATAAGAAACGCCGGCCTCCCAGGAACAACTTTAATACATCAAATATGTGAAAATGGCTTGAAGTCTGGTCAGGATGGTATGAGAATGTGGCAATAACTCCCAGGTCAGTTCCTGTAATGTGCAAGTGGTGTTCACGTATGATTGTGGGTATAGTTCTCACAGACAGATGCGTGTCTTCCACAAGTGGGCGGCAAGTTATCTGTCGATTTTCAATGATGAGCCGTTTCACTCGCTGATCATTCACTGCAACTAGTGCAGTCGGTTAGAGCCACCTTGACCAGGATTGCCATTCACAGATGTACGGACTTCTTTAAAACATTTGCACTGATCAAATGTTTTACTGTAGCTAATAGTATATTATCACAGTACTGTGCTTGACGTCTTCTGCCTTCAATCACAAGGTCCCGGTTTGATTTGAACGCCCCTTGTATATTGTTAGTTACAATCCTTCATGTTTATACTTGCATGCCAAACTGTCTGTAAGGTGTAAACTAGGGATGGGAAGCAGCATCGTACGTATTATCATAAATGTAGGTGATTTGATTTGTATTGCGATTCTCTAGGTATATAATATAATTATCCTGATTTAATGGTAATTTTTATTTTCTGATTTTTTTTACAATTCTAAACAAGATTAGCAATTAATCTACTTCTAACACGCATAATGCTGTGCTGCTTGCATACGTTTGAGTAGTTAAGCTCACACCATCTGCAGGATCATACAGGAACTGCAACATTTAACCACCTCAAAGGCAAACGGATAAAAATTAATTCATTAAAAAAAAAAGATGTGTGAATTGCCACTGAATCTACTGTAAACTATGTATATATTTTTTTCTCACCATAATCAAAACTGAAAACCTTAGAAAATAGTAATAAGAAAGGTGGCCACACCGACATTGTTTGCATTGAATTCGACTTGATTGCATCACATAACGGAAAGATATCGGCCCTGACTGTGTGACAGGAAGGCTGGCAAAGGTTTTTGTCTTCAGAAAGATCTCCAGCCTTTCAAGTCTGTCATCCCCACCTTGCTTGAAAGTCTTACACTATCATTCCGTTTGTGAAAATAAATGTAATCAGTGACCTCCGCAGCTACCGTCTAGTCGCACTTACACCAGTTATTATGAAGTGCTTTGAGAGGCTGGGCCTTGGGTCACACCAGAGCAAACAGGTTTGCAGAAGATGCCATCGCCCCTGCTTTTCACACTGCACTGACCGACACTAAGCACCAGAAGAGCAATGTGAGAATGCTTTTCATAGACTTGGGATTATGAACTTCCTGACCAATCAATCCCAGACTGTTAGGCTGCATCCACATTATAAGCACCATTGTTCAATTCACATCAAGTCACATGAATTCCAATCAGATCGTTCTCATTTAAGTCACATACTAGGACCTAGGACCACATACGAAAGTGACCCAGATCTGATCTGCAACATATATATAAATATATTCACACAGCCCTAAAAAATAAGATATATGTGACATAAAAATCTAAAAAACATTGCTATGTTTACCTTACCACAATGAAATGACTCAGATCTGATGTTTACCCTAATGTGATAATAATCACATTTTGAAATACAGTTTGAAATGAAGACAAAATTTTTGTTTTATCCAGCTATATTCACTAAGCGCAACTTTTAACATCCAAGTGAAAAATATATAACGTCAGAAAAAAAGACAAAAAAACAAAAAACTTAATCACTGATTTGGAAATGGATCACCCCCTCCTGAAAATGACTCAACTCAATCAGGTGAAGCTAATCACCTTAGGCACACAAAGCTTTGCACATCTAGAGTTTCTAATACATCTAACCACCTGCCTTTTTGTAAAGCTCAGTCATGGCCTTTCTTGAGGAGTGGCATTTTTTTTCTTGCACCCCTCCTATATAAGCCACATTTGTGATATTGTTGTCGCATCCACACAATGACCACTCTTGGTCATAAATTCCAGCGACTGCTTCAGAGTTGCTGTAGGCCTCTTGGTAGCTTCTCTCACCAGTTTCCTACTGGTCTTTCATCCAGTTTGGAGCGATGTCCTAATCTAGGGAGAGTCTGAGTTTACAAGTCATTTTTAAGAGGTGGGGGGAGGGGGGGATTGGGTGATACATTTTCAAATCAGTTTTCTGATTTCTTTCTGACATGTCGGGATTATATTTTTCACTTGGATGTCAAGTAGGCTTATTATTTATTGTCGCTTCAACCATATACAGTTAGTACACAGTGAAACGAAACAACGTTCCTCCAGGACCAATGGATGGCTGGTGGAAAAAAAACTTACACAGTCGGGATGTGTGTGCCCGAATGCTTCGCTACCTTTTTCCAGATGGCATGAGTGTGAAGAGTGAGTGAGAAAAGTTAAAAGTTGTGCTGAGTAAATATAGCTGGATAAAAAGCTATAAATGCAACAAAATGTGATTATTTTTAAAGGAGTTTGATTCTTTTCTATACCCACTGTAGCTGATATAACAGCTAAAGCGAAGTGTCTGGCTTCCTTCCTTCTTTTTTTTTTTTTTTAACACTTTCTTACACTTACACCAGAGCCTCACAGAGCTATGTGTCGAGTTCCCTTTTTTATGCTCCTGGGTATACACATAGCTGGAGATTTCTTCTGGACCACTAACACCACAGCAGTAGCGACTGTTCTTTCTGAGGATCCTTAGGAAAACAAGCTGTCTGTGTCCTCCTACCTCTGCTCCATGGAGAGCGTGCTGACGTATTGCATTTCATCGTAGCACACCAGCTGTTTGGTAGCAGTCAGGAGGGCCCTTCTGGGGGTCGTTAACACCTCCCAGAAAATCATCAGCTGCTCACTGGCCTCCTTGGAGGACTTATTAAGCTCTCGCTGTCTCAAAAAAGCCACAAATATACAGAAAGACCTATCCGACCCTGGACATCATGTGTTTGACCTGGTGCCTTCTGGTAGGCGTTTCAGATTCAGAATGAAGAACAGCTGTTACCCCAGAGCCATATGAGAACTGAGCAGTGCCACTCACTAACACTATCTGTACTACGCATTTAAATTTTTTAAACATTTTTTTATTTTTCCAAACTCCTGCACTTTTGTGTGTGTTTATTATCAACTGCACTACTTGTACAAAACTGCAATTTGCCAAATATTTGAGATGTATTTTTTTTTCTGTATTCTCTGATCCTATTATTGGATATTTTAACTCCTTTTCTATTTTTATTGTACTTCTTTTATTATTATTTTTTTAATTATATTTTAAAACTTGTGATGGCGGTGGTATATGGGAATGCATGATCAGGATTGTTGCTATGTCATTTAATGCATCACAGCCGTGCTATATCTAGCAATACAGCACAACCTCGGGTGTGATACTGCTTTTATACAACAGTTGCACAATTTTTTTTTGTTTTCAATTTTCAATTCTTACCACTACTATGTAGCCAAGAGGTGAGGAGAATAAACCATGGATCGGTGAACAGTCTTTGTGATTTTTCTTTATATTCTCCACTTATTCCACTAGAATATCAGCTGTGTTAAGCTTCTGGTTCTGGGGTTATATTCCAAATAACTTTAAATGGAAAGCTCTCCTCAGTATGACGGACCGTACAGACCAACTCACACTCGTACTGCGACCGACAGTTAGGGACGTGGAGTGATGCATGTAGTTAAATGTCCCGGTGCCGTTACCATCCATTATGACCACCACTTCCATTATGATTGTCCAATCAGATTGCTCGGTCGGAACTAAACTTTCAAGGTACAAACTGTATAATGTACCTTATGCAGTGACCACTGACTTATCTTGATCAGTTTCTCACCACTAAGCGTTATGTACTTTGTGTTTTCCTTCAGGCCCTCAGAGTTTCACAGGAGAAGACAGTGCTGAGTTTCACATACATGGAGGACCTGCTGTCATTAATGGTGTTTTACAAGCCCTTGGTATGATTTTATCATCATCCGTGAAACATCCGTGAGATGATTTCTCCCATGACACTTTGTTAAACTGATTTGCTGTGCACATCTGATTGAACCACAAGATGGCAGTAACAAGTTGGTCCCCAGGATCTTTTATTGAGTCATGAATTGCGACGTGACTTCGTCGATGTCGCAATTCTCAATTCGATTTTATTGTATTTGCTCTTTAGGGAGTTTGCCCGGACTGCGGCCTGCCGAGGCAGGTGAGTTTACCCGACGTGCGTTCCATGCAGGAAAGCTGGATTTGACAGAAGTAGAGGGCTTGGGGGATTTAATCCATGCAGAGACAGAAGGTCAGAGGAGACAAGCACTCCGGCAGATGGCAGGGGACCTCAGTCGTCTCTACAACGACTGGAGTCACCAGCTTAAGCATGTATGTAAAGTTCCTAAAGTGAACACAACAGAGTCCGGTACAATTCCTAGGTCCAAATGTTCAAACACAGAGACAGCATTACTGCATATTTCAATTAGTATTTCTATAGATCAGTCTATTGTTTTTTATTTTCACCCCTAATTTCTTAATTACAATATCATGCATTCCACTTGCTGAATGTTCATTAGAATAACTGCAGTGGACTCCAAGCCACCTCGGCCAAGTTCATCCTTCACAGACGTCCAGCTTTAAAACGCTCTCACCATTCAACTGTTTTCTGTGCCGCTTATAGTCTGGTCACTGTACTGTGCTTAAGTGCTCTGTAAGTGATAAGTCGTACACCTTCTTTGACAAGAAATTTCATCACGAGTCCCAGTTTGACTTGAACACTCCTCGTAGTTTTACGCGTTCTAAGAATGCATTATGCAGTTCATGACTGAGCTGGTTTATTATTAGACCAACAGGTGGCAGTGATGCATTAAAACTCTGAGTGCCACTAATAGCATGTCAATCATTATTAAGGATGCAAGCAGGTACACATGTATTAGTATATAATTAAAAAAAGATGAAATAACATTTACTTTTCATTATGTAACCCTGTTAGGACTGACAGAATGGGTCTGTCTCAAAAGCTGAGACATGCTATTCAGTTTGTAGGATTTTCGGATATTTTGTGAATGTAACTGGTTGTTTACATATACGGTGTGTGTGTGTGTGTGTGTGTCCGTGCACGCACACGTGTGTCCCTTCTTATCCCCTGCCTGTTTGTGTTTTGGATCTTATCCAGGACTTTTCAGTAGGTAAGGAGCACAGCTCATGAGGCAGGAAATCCTGCCCTGGGTGTACGCCAGATTCTTACGTTCCTCAGTGATTTGAGTGACAGAGTGGCTCACTGGTCTCAAACAAGCATTTTGTAGGAACACATGTTTTTAAGTGGTTCTGCAGAAAGCCTGCAGGAACTTTACTGAATGATTTCTTTGCAGACTACAGTACGCAGTGGCTTGGTCTTTAAGATGCACCCTGAATTTGAGGCCTATGTGACTACTGAATATTTTCCATTTAGTTACCAAGACACAAGAATGCAAAAGAAATGCAGAATGTTTTAGTAGATTAAATGATAAATGACACACGTGCATCATATTGCTTTTATTTGAGCTGGCATCTACCAGTGGTGCTCAATAGATTATCACATTATCATTGAAAAGTAGGTTTTGGGATCAAGAATCAACTCATAGGGGGCGCTATTTCTTTTTTCTTTGAAGATTGAAGCTGAAGTTTTAATATTGAAGCTGAACTCATATTCTCCAGCATGCTCAGTAAAACCTAACAGCAGTTTTATTTACAGTACTCATGTAGCAAAAGTCTTGGGAACATCCAAACAAAAGCCATATGCAATGATGCTTTTGAAAACATTTCTATATTAGTAATAACATAAACAATAAACGGTTAATATTCGGTGTGGAAGCTCTTTGCTTGAACATAAGCGGTAGTGTTCGATACAGATGTGTGCAGTATTCTAAGTAAAACAGCTGTTAGGTTTTACTGAGCATGCTGGAGAATATGAGTTCTTTCGGTAACTTCGTCACACTCGCTCCTTTCTATTTTCATGCAAAACACAGGAGTCTGCATTATTGTATGATTTTTTTTTTTTCTATCTGAAAACTAGTCTGTCATGTAATATGTCGCTTTCTTTACAGGCATGCAAATATTCTTCTGTAATGTTATTTATTCATTAATTTTAGTGTATCTTTGTAGGGAATCGTCCTGTACATAATAATGCAGACGTAATAAACTTATATAACCAAATTTGTACTACAGATAATATGGCGCCTAAAACTTTTGCACAGTACTGTAGATGTGGCGTGATGATTTGTCCATACATTGCAGTGGTTTAACCTGGATCCACAAAGGGCCATGTGGGTGATCTTTCATACACCCCTGATGTTGTGAATCTCTTAAAATGTCCTTTTATTTAACGTTTTTAACGTTTTTGTAGTTTTGCTGTTATTCTGGTTGCTACAAAACTAAGATGAAAATTCAGTTATGTGTCACATGTACAGCACAGTGAAACAATGTTTTTGCATATCCCAGTACGGAAGCTGAGGTCGGGGGACAGGGTCAGCCAGGATACAGCGCCCCTGGAGCAGACAGGGTTAAGGGTCTTGCTCAAGGGCTGAAGAGTGGCAGCTTGATCATGCTTGGGCTTGAACCCCCCGACCTTCCGATCAGTAACCCAGAGCATTACAAACTTACTGTCAGTTGTTCAGTACTGTGCAAAAGGCTTGAGCCACACCTTATTTATTCATATTTTGCCTCCAAACAGCTTTCTTTTTCCTGAGGAATGTTTTTATTTGTTAAACCACGCAGTGACTTACAGTATGACTCGTTCAATCGTCTAACTTAAGGTGTGAACCAGAAGGAAACGGGTACTTAATGCGGAGTGGTTGGAACAGACGAGAGGGGAAATGAGGTTGCTGCTGAAGTTGTTACATAAACACAAAATCTTTAAATATGTATCAGTAAAACTCAAAGTTCTCATTTCTTTAATTGAATCGATATAATTTCTTCCTATTAAATCAGGAGTGGCTGCAGAGTTCTGTACGTTGCTTGTACGGGGTTAAATCTGGTTTAAGGCTGAAATGATAACTAACAGTGCTGTTGTTGGCAACGGTTGTGTTTTGGGGTTGTGTGTGTGTTTTTTTTCGCCGGCGGTTCCAGACCTTTCCTGGGAGGTCTGTAAAAACATCCCAGCAGTTGGATATGGTCCAGCTCTTTAGCTTGTTTTGCCAGTATGTCAGTTTCTCCACTCTCACAATGACCAAGGCTTAGAAACAGAAGCTGGTGTGCATTTGAAACGAAAAGTAAACGGGAAATCTTCAAAAATGTTTTTAATGTATTATTGATTTGCTTAAAAGTTTTTCGGAATGTTGGAATTTTGCACACAGTCGGTATCACATGCATCTTTTTTTATTTCGATCGATAACGATTTTCTGTTCATTTGCAGTGCTTAGCGCACATGGAGGCTTTCATTGACTTCAGCGAGGGCGAACTCATAGAGGATGGAGTCCTAAATCAAGGTGCGTCTACAAATCTTGGGAAACATCCTGTTTGGAGCGAAGTGTTAATTCCGTACACTGGTTGTGGAACGATCATTGAAGTCCAAGTGCTGAAATGTCCGTTTCCTCTTGGAGAAATTGACAAATGAATGAGTCCGAGCGGCTTTGTAATACAAAATAACTATCAAAGCTCGGTGCTCAGTGTACCTGCTATCGTTTCCCCTGCATCTGTATTAGGCAGGGACACATTGTGTTTGTGTTGTGATGTGATGTGCTTCTCAAGAGAATTTTGGGACGTTGGAGTGCGTCAAGGAACAAGGCTGTCACAGACCATCTCCTTCCTCTGAGTGACATCAGCTTGGCTGGAGGTGCGAACGGAAACTGGCTTTGAATCATATTTTTTGATAGCGTTATATAAGAATAGGTGATACTCGAGTTATTATTCACGCCAACTATATTAGTATTTCATTTTTTACGGACATCCGAAAGGGGTTCAATTACAACAAAATGTTTATTTGGCTTAAATTTTCATTCATGTCCAATATGAAGAAACTTGAAATTCACAACAGGCGAGACGTTTTTATATTAGTTTTTTTTTTTTTTTTTTTTTTTTGTGCGAGTTGATCAGCACACCCGTATGTTGTTCTTGGAGGCCTGCATTTGTATAGAATGTCCTTGTATGCGTTAAGAATTAAATGGAAATGCAATGCTGATGGCCCCCAGGCCTCTTCACCTGACCTGAGTAATGACCTTGTGGTTGAATCTGGAAATCCCCACAGCCATGCTCCAAAATCTGGTGACAAACCTTCCTAGAACAATGGAAATGATTCTAACAGCGAAGAGGTTTTGAAAACACATATACGACTGCGATGGTCAGGTGTTCATATGATTTTGGCCACATACAGTATGTATAATGTATATAGAACCATAACTATCCAGCGACAGCTTCTTTTTAATCTTTCAGAAAACAATAAGTATCTAACGCCAACTACATTGCAGATTTATGACTTATTATTTAAGTACGATTGAAAACATTGTATCATGTTAGTAACATGTGTACCGTAAGTGCAACACAGAGCTGCCTGGTTTTGGTATGCGCTTGTAGAAACCCAGGAGGTTTAAAAAACGGCTTTCAATAGTTGCTATTGTTTTGGATCCCATCTGTTTTCCATCAAACTTTCCAACTGACGAGTTCTGTTCGCCTTTCTGCCTCTGTCTTCATGATTATTGTCATGAGCTGCGTCTCAAATCGCAAAACTCTGACCTTACATTAAGAAAGGTTTTAGTATTTACAAACAAGCGTCTAGTTGCTAGGAGAGGTCAGGGCAAGTAAATGTGTAAGGTACACGGTACTTTATGTACCCTGGGAATTTAAATGCTGCTTGCTTCCAGCTAAAATTTTTAAATATTACCAAACGAAACCCGTCTTCTAATTTCTACATTAAATGAATAAAATAAAATAGGACGATGTGAGTTCTTCTTATGCAATGCTTTTATTTCCATCCATTCAGTGGACTCTGCAGTATCCAAGCTGCAAGTGCAAATACAGAAGCATCTTTCTGACGAGCGGAGAGGGGAGCGACTGCGCAGTGGTGTACAGGTGGTCATAGCAGGATCGACCAATGCGGGCAAGAGCAGCCTTTTCAATCTACTGTGTAAGAAGCATTCTGTACATTATTATTTTTTTGTACATTATTTGAGCATTATTGGAATTTGGACATTTGGAGTTATTCATTAAAATTGTCAGGATGAAAGAATGACTATGCTGGATTCACTGTATAAATCCATTAGTTTAATTTTAGAATTCAGTCAAGTTTCAGTAAGTTTTTTAAAATTATTATTATTATTTTCTATCATTCCAAATGTGGCACAGGCATGGAAGAAGTACAAGGGTCAGTCAAAAATGATCCGACACATGAGAATCCACGTCCGCACACTTCTACCCACACTGTCAACACTCTGTAAAAACATTATTGCCCCCCCCCCGAATGAGGATTGAACTCGCAGCTCAGCCAAAAACTAAAGCTGTAGTGTATTGAAAAGCAAGGAGATTATCTCGCAAAATGATGTACATGTCTTTTCTAAAACTATGTCTCTGCTTCTGACTGTATTCCTATATGAGAAAAAGGAAGCGAATAGAAGTCATATTAATGGCAACACATTTTGTGCATAAGATTCTAAAGACAAGATCATAAAACTATGAGTGTCTATTAGCTCATTTTAGAGGTTGGACAGCAAGTCAGCGTCTACCTGATGATAAAATCAGGATATTTACAGGATATTAAATATGTCGCTCCACGTCAGTGTTGAATGGTTAACCTGACAGAGGTATTTATTACTCATAATCCATTAGTCATGTGGCAGAAATGCGACAAAGTCCACAGTTCTGGATAGAAATGAGTCACTGTCTGTACTTGAAATGAATGTCCTGTTGTGACGTGTTGAAGAAACGTTCAGCATCATCTGTTTGTAAACGTGTTTCCTTATGTATCAGGCGAACGATTCTCAGACTAGAGGTGAAATCCTGCTATTGTTTTATGAAGTAGGTCCAAGTTCCCTTTTTAGGATTTATTAGGATAAATTGGTGTCTGAAATATCGCTAGACATAACAACCCTAGGCAGTTGTTACTCGGGCCACATCTCCTTCCTCTGTCTGTGTCACATTTGTAAATGAGCAAGACGGGCTCTCGGAGTGCATCAGAGTTTAAAAAAAAAAAATGCCTATGCAGCCAGAAACCTGCTTATCCGTGCAGAAATGAGGTTTTTCTAGCTGCTTAGCTCCAGTTGGCTGTTCAGATATATTTTATTCTATTTTAATGTTCATGCTTGTATGAAAAGTCAAACGCGGATGTGTGACGAAATGTCTGGTGAATGACGGCATAAAACCGATGCTATTTAAACAAGACTTCAAGCACAGTATGATGATGATGATGATGATGATGATGATGATGATACCCTTAGTCTTTTTAGGAGAATTAATAGAGAATTTAAAGAACGAAAGTCAATCCGTGAATGACGTTTCTGGCTGAGGTGGCTCAGAGCCCGATGGAGTCTTTCCCATGAACATTCAGCAGATGGAACGCCCCATTCTTGAAAATCATCAGATAGTCTATACGGTTCCTATAATTTATCATTCACAAACACCACTTGCCGGTTACTGGAGCTACTGGAGGTTGGGTGTTACTGCCATATCCGGATTTTGCATGGCTCCGGAGTACCTCGATGGTATCCAGGCACTAGAGGGATTATATAGAGAAATAAAGAGTTTTCACTTTCATAACTGTCTTCTGCACAATCAAATAGTTCTGGGCACGTTTTATTTTTGCCTGTCTTTATGATATAAAGTACTACGTAAGTATGGAAGATTAAACTGAAACTTGTAACTTTTTTACAGCATAAATTGCAAACATTGAAGGAAGCAAACATACAGGATGATGATGATGATGATGATAATAATAATAATGCAGGGTGTTGATTTATCTAATCATTCAGCTTATCTAATCGCTGTAGACGCTTGAGGTGTTTCCTTCTCTGACACACGGGGCAGTAATGACAGTAGTGAGGGTTGCAGGACAGGGCGTGTGGCTATCGCTGGGTTTCCTGCCCCGAGTGACCCGCATTCATTAGTTCTCAGTTTTATTCCTGTTATTGTTTCCAGTCCTGCTCGGACTTGTAGAGCTAGTTCTATTTGTTTTTGTCTTTTAATACTGGAACATGATGTTTAAAAAAATATGTTGTTGTAATTATTGTAATTATTATTATTATTATTATTGTTATTATATGAGCTATTCACAGATTATATGGAGCCTTTCTGTGTCAGATAAAATTACTTTTAATCAAATGTACACAAGCAATCAAGAATAATTCTGATATGGATTATACATCTAAAATCATAGTATCTCTATATCATCTCTATATTATTGAGTGTATATATTATACAGTGTTTATGTATATAGCTATAAGAATTACATATGAGAACAGTACGTTTTCTCCTCAAGTGTTTGTGTGGGTGTGTGTGTGTGTTTTACCCCAGGCCAACGTCCTGCAGCCATTGTGTCTCCTATAGCAGGGACCACCAGAGACGTTGTAGAGACGCCACTGGACATCGGAGGTTTTCCGGTCCTGCTGAGTGACACGGCTGGTTTGAGGGAGACAGATGACAGCGTGGAGCGAGAGGGCGTCCAGCGTGCACTGAAAAGGTAAAAACAGCTTGTGGGAAAATGGTGAATAATATAAACAATGCTAAGTCTAATTTAACCTACGGACATTTTAAAGTGACATTTTTTAAAAAGCCCGGTGGAAGGAAGCAAACCCATTGCCTTTTCCTTAGTGTGAATGGAAACGGTGGATTGGGGAAAAAAAACAAACATCAAAATAAACTATAAATATAAAGGAAAAAAGATGTAACACTTGTAATTAATATCTGATGTTTACCAGTGTTGTCTTCATTTTCCTACACAACATCTTATATAGACAGGTTGGTCTATTTTCACTTTGAGTAACGCTTTAATACAGTAACTACAACCCTTGCTCTTAACTACAGTATATGAAGTGAGGGATGTAGCCGCATCCTGGTCCTTCAGTCCGTCCTCTCACCTCTTCATCTACTGTATACACTCAGCTTAAACCAGCCAGCTTCTAACATTTCAGCATCCATGATATTGCTGTTCTCCATTAAAACCATTTTGATTATCATCCAGTAAACTAGCTGAATTGGTTGCGGTCCTAATCTCTAGCTCAGTGCAAGTGTGTCATATAACAGTTTAAAACTCGTTTCCCCTCCTTCTACATCAACTTTCTCAAAAAATACCAGTTTAATTATTGCTGAAAATTTTTTTTTTGTCTTGGAGCAAAGAGCAGAACCTGACCATTATCACATATATTTAAATTGATGTCTTTGCTACTTTGCTAACACTCTCTCCCTGCGAAATCAGTCTGACACGCAATCATTGCGTTCTCACAGAAATAACGAATTAATGCAATCAGCCAACAAAATGAGTAGCTCAGCCCAGTACAGTTTTCTGTTATAAACACATTTAACGTGTTCCAAGGTGGACTTTTCATTTACACCGTGCACAAGATGTGCTTAGTGAGGCGGAAGAATAATGGTCTCTCTTAGTCATTTGCACTTCTGACCTTGAACATAAAAGTGTTCTGTAGTGCAGCGTCCACTTCAGCGAGACACAGCACGTCATCCTGCACTACTGTTTAATCATTCGCTCTAGCATTTTCACCTCGACGCAAAATAAGTAGAAATAAGAAATTTCCAAAAACAGATAAAAAAAAAAAGGGATTGTCTTTATACGTGCCACATTCTTATCAAAACAACCCCACATCTATTGGATGGATATTTCCTGGGGTCAGAGCCGGTCCTGATTGCCCTGGAACCCTAAGCACAAGGATGACCGGGCCATGCTGTCTGACCTGTGAGACCTTTTATCAGTTCCACACGATTTTTCAAAACGAAAATGCTCTTCCTGAGAGCTGAAGCCATCACAGCCATGCGGATATTCAGCATAACAGCAAGTGTTGTATTGCTTATAATCAACAGTTGCACAAACGTCCAAAATCCTGGACGGCTGGAAAGCAAGCTAGACACAGCAAAACAGGCAGATTAAAGATTATAGACTTGCTAGTGCATCAATTTAACCTCATTGATGTTGCGAGAAGAAAAGCTGACCTGATCGATGTTCCTGCATTTCATTTTCTTTCAGTTTGTGTATGCTTGGGTGTCTGTCCGTGTCCATTCATCTGTCGGTCCTTCCATTAAAATCGTGAACATGTATAGGGCGGACTGGTTCTGTCTGGGGTGAATAATAAAAAAAGATTGATTTGTGACAGTAGATGAAACCTGAGATATCTGTTTTTGCAAATGAAGCCTTCAAATATAGAAAGCCATAAAATAAACTGTCCATGCATCTGTTTTAAACCCAAATAGCGACCATGAGACCCCTACCTTACCTTATCTACCACCAAGTTTTGCGGGACATCGTGCAGTTTTATTATAGTCTGCTGTTAGGTCAGCAGTCCCCATATATAATTTGCACAGTGCAATGCGAATTAAAAGGAATTATTTTATTGGTGACTATATAAAAATCGGCTGGATCTAAGATCTTATACCAGGTATTATATTAGTGATTAAAGTTATCATGTCTGTCAGGTCATCAGTAGACGCCATAATCCATAATCCATTATTATTATTATTTTTTTATGTCTGTAGGGTGGATGAGGCAGATCTGACACTGGTTGTTGTTGACTCAACACAGCTTCCTCAGGAGCCTCAGATGGTGCCAGGTTTCCTGAATGACTACCTCAACAATGTGTTGCCAAAAGAGACCCAGGATCACGTACAGCAGCGTCTCCTGATCCTGAACAAAAGTGACCTCCTGCCTAATGAACACGTTCGCCTCATCCAGAGAGCCCTGAGCGATGCTTTCACTGTGGCTTCAGTCAGTATTCTGTCATGCAGTACCAGAGAAGGACTGGCCGAGTTTTTGAAAATGTTGCACGAGAGAGTTAAGACGATGTAAGTGAAAAATTTTTTTTTGTTTTATGCACATGCTCTAAATGCAAAGTTGCATGGCCAGGTGTGGCCTGTTACTTCACCATTCTATGAGCTCCATGATTAAACAAACAGGGAGTTGGTTCTGAGCATTACGTCCATAGAACTATCTGTGTAAGTGAAGGAAGCCATCATCAGACGAATCCTTCACAATTTCTAGCCAAGTCAAGAACACTCTTGAGGAAGTAGAAGTGCCATTCTCAAGACACAAAGCCTAATGTCAAAAGACAACTGTATAAAATAAATAAGGATGTTTCACAAAAAGGTGCGAACCACTGGTTACGCTCAAGAACAGAAAAGCAAGATTAGACTTTGGCCGAAAACTTTGCCAGATTCTTTGCACTGATCGAACCAGAACTAACTTCTATCAGAATGATAATTACTGATGGGTTAATACTATACTTTGGTCTAGCCCCTTGAATTTAAGTTGAAAGTCTTGACTTTGTTCATGTCTTGTGCATTTCGTTAATTTCATGACCCCCCCCCCCCCCCCCCAAAAGGGGATCGTTCCAATATTTATGAACCCTGCTGTATACTGGCAGTAATGTAAACAAAGGAGTAAAGTCTGAATACATATTCAACTAAAAAAATATGTATACGTTTTTCTGATTAAGGGATGCTCCTTAGTTATACAGTATATACCAGTTATCATCAAACGTGACATTTTATTCCATGGGTAACTTTATGTGCAAAGATTTCAATTTAATTTTAGAATAATCTAGTATACTGTATGAAGTTCAGTTTTTTTGCGCCCAATTTTTGGCAGCACAAGCCATTTTTATTTCATATTCATATCAGTTTCAGTTTCATTTCAGTTACTGATTTAGTGCTTTGAAAATATCAGTCTGAATTTGTAGAGCAGAATTTAAAATTTGCTGTTCTACAGACAAGTTAGTTTTTTCTTTTCATACATATTTCTATATTATTTCTCATTTAAAAACAAATCTATATTATTATGCATTATATAAAGATTCTGTATACAGTATTATGAAGAGCTAATGTAGAACAAATTGCTGAAGAAAAGTTAATGTGGGGTAATGCAAGGGTCGGTCAGTGGTTAAGGCATTGGACTACAGTTCGGAAGGACCCAGGTTCAAAGTTTATCAAGTTGTCCCTTTTGGGCCCTTGAGCAAGGCCCTTAATCCTCAACTGCTCAGATGTATAATGTGATAAAAATGTAAGTGGCTCTAGATAAGGGCGTCTGCCAAATGCCTAAATGTAATGCTTACAGCTTGACTCGTATGGAGTAAATATTTTAAGGTTGTTAATCCTCTCATGTCCCAGGGCCAGACATCACAGCATAACATTCAATGCAGAAATTCATGCTATAGTATCAAATTTCCGTTTAAAGAAATCCATCTGCAAAACTTCACATACAAATTTAAATAATACCACCTCTCTCGTGTGTCATATCCTGTCCTTTTTCCTTTTCTACCAAGGTGTGCGGATCCGCTGGTCGGTAGCCCAAGTCTAACTCAGACCCGGCATCGGACTAACCTGCAAAAGAGCATTGAGGCCCTGAGACAGTATCATAAGTACAGAGACGTGGACCTGGCGCTGGCAGCCGAGGGACTGCGCTTGGGCCTTGTATGCTTGGGTAGAATTACTGGCAAGGTTGGCACTGAAGAGATCTTGGATGTGATTTTTAGAGATTTTTGCATTGGCAAATAAAAATTAAACTGTTTATAGTCTATGTCAGATGAATGTTAACTAATAACTTTAAACTACTGTATATATACCAAATACTGTTGAGATTCTTTAAAACAGTACCTGCAGTGTGATTCGTTGTTTAGATGAATAAAGCTATTTTGGTAAGATTATGACAAATAAATCATTTATAACCCCTAAATCATTAATGCTATTGTGGTTTGTTCAAACAGATTCATTAGAGGGGAAGGTGAACATAGATTCTTTGGTTTGTGTGCTGCAACTTTATTTTTTTTCAAATACCACCAACTATTTTTTTGGTCAGGTGACCGTGATGGCTACTCTAGAACTGTACAGGACTCCATCTGAAACCAAGCCTTGGTGGAATTTGAAGTATGCTTGGGATCTTTGTCCTGTTGGAAGGTCCAATGACGCTGAAGTTTCTGCTTCCTTACAGATGGCATAATGTTTTCTTCAGGGATTTCCTGATACTTAATTGAATGCATCTTGCCCTCTACACACTGCGAACAGAAGGCATAGCAGCTCAGATCATCAGCGAGCCACCGTCATGCTTTACTGTAGGCAGGGTGTACTTTTCTGCATATGCGTCTTTCGTTCTCCTCCAAAGATGAAGCTGATTCATAGGCCAAGAAAGTTTTGTTTTATCAGTCCATAGAACAGAATTCCCAAACTTGTGACTTTTCAATATGTTTTTAAGCATATCGGAGCTGACTTTACTTGTGTTTTACAGTCAGTAACAGGGTACTTCTTGGGATGTAGGCACAGAAACCTTCAGTGCAGAGTTAACACTTGCCTCCACAGGAATCTGGTAGCAGAAGGTGATGACTTTCTCTTTCTGCCACGTCCAGATTGTGTCGTCACTGTTCCTTTAACTTTGACCTTGAGAAATAGGCTTCCTACTGTATTTCTAGGAACTTTTAGGACCTTTGCTATTTTTTCATATGCTTGTCGTTGTTTGTGCCAGGCAATGATCTCTTAACTTTATGGACAACTCTCTTAACTTGACCATTTCTGACATGCAGTCCAATATCTCCGTCAACAAATATCTAGAAAGTCCAGGTATTCAATGTGTTCTAAATCAAGTACACGGGAGGCATGCTTGAGAGACAACGTCTGATTTATGAGGGATTTTACTCAGGCGGTTGAATAATAAGGGGCCTTTTGTTATTCAGTACAAACGGTTGAATTTAGTAATTTTGGCCCCCCCCCCCAAAAAAAAACAATGTTCAATGGGGGTTGAATGATTTCAAGTATAACTGTAAATGGTTAAGAAAGTTGAGAGATTTGTTGTTGACACATATTAAAGGTACAGTTACTTCTTTTTTCAGTTCTGTCCTAAATCAAAACTGTGATGCATATACAGACATTATTTATTTTTTTTATAAATTTACTAACTACATTAGAACTTTGAAAGATAGTAAATGAATAAAGACCTTAGAATAAAGGTTACGGATTTTTTTCTTCAATTACTTACACTGTACTCACGTTTCTGGTGACAAACTTCACGGCCAGTGTACAGATCAGCATCCTTTATAACCACAATGATCTATTGTAATGTACTTACTCTACTGTATAGGCACCTATTGATTTTGATTAGTCCAAAGTGTAATAAATATCAACATTTGCCTCAAATGTGCTAAAAAAAAAAAAAATAATAAAAAGACTCCACATGAGCAAAGCCTCACTGCACTTGCTCTTGACATTGAGTACAAATACAAATTCATGAAGTGGAGGAAATAAAAGAATTAGACACTGGAAATGGTGAAAACCTGTTTATGTTTAATCATTATGTAAACATGATAAAGTCAGGCATAAAATTACGAAATAGATTCATAAATCTTAACCATATTTGTACAAAGTAATCCGAATTTTGGAAAAGGGGATTTAAGTGTACAATAATCATGCCCAATTAAACAATAACAATATATACAGCAGATCATACAAAATATAGGAGTTTACATTTCAGATTGTTAGAGGTATATCTAGTTATAGGTACAGTATTTACTATACTGTATAACTGTTCACATTATCCATCTTAGGCTAGGATTTCTCTTTTGGCATGTTGGGGGTTAAATTAAAACACTATGTGCCTTTTTGATCTGGGAGAACGTTCTGGATGATCCTTTGGCTGCAGAGGAAGCAAACAGCTTAATGCAGACTCCCACAGGTCTTTGTTCTCCTGTCAATCCCGACCTTCATTTAAATATTTATGCTCCTTTGCTGAACTCTTCACCTCTCCCGATGGCATTGCCTTATGCACGTTAAAGAGGCAGCACGCTGTACCCTCACCTTTTCCTACTATTCATCCCAATGACGTCAGGCTGTGATCAGCCCTCTGCAGGACTTTACAGAGGTTACAAGGTCCCACAAATCACACCGCGCAGTGTCTACAAGCAAAGTATGTACTGTACTCCGATTCATAAAACAGATGCTCCTCTTTCTCTGAGAATAGCACGGAGACCTGAGTGCTAGGATGAAGAATGAGATGTCCTCTAACATCCGTCTTCCTCAAGAATGATGTTTTAAGGTTATATAAATATAGGTAAGGCATGTATAGGAAAGTCGAGAGGGTATCTATGGTGGACTTGAGTAATAATGTACACACTTTCTTGAGGTACGGAGTATTTTGGGTGGTGTTCACCTCAAGCCAAGTAGTGGTCTAATAAGATTTTTGTACATCAAAATCATTTTAAGTAAAGGTTTTAGATATTGACTTTTAATCACCCTGAGCAATGTAAACAGTTAAAGTGAGTAATTTCATTATTAAGCAAAATTGTGCTTTTCTCACCCCATTATGATTATTTCTCTCGCTTAAAAAAAAACATATAATTTTTTAAAACATGAAATGTAAGTATATTAGACTGTTTATGAATTTCAACTTACATCCTATTCAAAATCTGTGGCATGACCTGAAAAATGCCCTCTACCAACATATCTTCATCTTGTCTGGGTGAATTAGAGAAAAAGACAAAAATCTAATTGGTCAAAGCTTCTAAAGACACATGCAGGACAACTCAAAACCATAACTGCTGCGAAAAGATGTGTGTTTCCAAGTGTAATACTTACGAATAAAGTGTTTTATATTAAAAATGTGATTCTTAAGACATTTAAATCATATCTTTCATTTGATTTCTGTAGAAAGTCGCTCCAAGTGGTGCAGAAATATCCTGTTCTGACATTCTTAAAATTGCAACACAGCAAAAAGAGAAATAATCCCTCTAGATGAATACTTTATGTATGCGCATCTGACTGCTGCATCGAATTTTGGACTTTAGTGCTTAAATCTTCTGGTGAGACATGAGAGGAGTTCGACCACGTATAATTTGTGGATGTGAAATAAAACTAGTTTTAGATTAGAGCAGTGATTTCCAAAGTCTGGGCCATGACCCCCTAGTGGTCCGTAAGGGTACTGCAGATGGTCTGCGAGTCGTCATTATAACAAACAGAATGTTTTACATTTTTTCATTTTGCAATTTTTGGTTTAACGTTCCCATGAATATTTATGGGACAACATTTCTGTTTAAAAGGAACCAGAACTAATAAACCTAAGCCATAGGATTTAAACAACATGATGTTCTTTCATTTTATCATAGTCTCATGTTGATCTGAGTTATGATTTAAGGTTCGAGTGGGCCGCAGATGATTTCCACTTTTCAAATTCGACCAAAGAATTGTTAAGCTACTAAGTAATAATAATAATAATAATAATAATAATAATAATAATAATAATAATAATAATAATCAATGTATTAGTTTTGCAATCAACTGAAGTAATGCTCTGACGTTAAGACGAAACTGAGAAAATTATATAATTTTATTTAGTTGCACATCATTGACAAGTTCAAATTAGACAGTTTTTTTATGGCTCTGTAACAAAATATTGCATTGTTTCTTTATTAACTTTATTCCATAGTATTTACAAAATCACATTTTTAAGAAAATAAATGAAAAGGATTGAAGATGAATATACAATGTGTGTGTGTGTGTGTGTGTGTGTGTGTGTGTGTGTGTGTGTATATATATACAGTTAATATGCCGTAAAAATATGCGTAACTATAAATATTACAAATATTTTAATATCAAGAAAATATATACAGTAGAACATGCTCTTGTTGGATTGCTTTAACCCCAGCCTCGACAGAATACGTAAGGCTAAATGGTAAGCTTGCAATGTTAACATGCAATAGGTACAAAAGAGTTTAATCGACAGATAAAGCTAGCTATTAATTTACCATCCTTTTGTAAAGTTCACAGTGAAGTTTATTCGGCCCTGATTTGGAAAATAGTCATGGCCATTTTCACACTTCCCTGAGAAGTATATATATATATATATATATATTTTTTTTTTTTTTAAGTTTTTTAGTTTATTTTTATCCACAAAATGGTTCCGGTCATTTAAGAACTGACGATGCATACATGTACAGTGGAGTATGTACAAATGATCAATAGGTTATTGTCACAGTATTATTAAAGCCTGCAATTCGAATACTTTTTCAGTTCACCTCAAGTTTCTCTGAGACTGGACAGGAGACGCGGTGTACTGCGAGCCACTCGCTCCTCGCGCCTCACCTGGCCTGTACAGGAGATACAGTAAAAAGGAATTGTTTAGAGCTTAAGAAAACAAATCACACACATTGATTATTCTGTACACTTACACACACCCTTATGGTAATAAATTTCTGTGTTATTATTTTACACAAAGTATAAGGTATGAATATAATAATAATAATAATAATAATAATAATAATAATAGTTGTAATAGCTAATAGTCAAATGATATTAATTTAATGGGTCTGATGTGCAGCAGATGCTTAATAAGCCATAATAATATAGCAATAAACCATAATCAACTACTACCAGGTTTCATGTTGCTGCGAATACAAAACGTGCCATTTAATACTTTATGGCATTTTTATAGACAAGAAGAAGAAGAAGACCTTTTGTACATTTGGATTGCTGAACGATCTGCTTTGGATTGAAGTATGTGACCCAGGGATGCTCATCTGTCCTTGCCGACCTTGCTGTCCGAATAACGTGTAGGAGTCCTGCGCGTTCGGTTTCGGCATTGGGGGCTGTGGAACAAGTGACAACAATGTCAAACAGGACATGCCATGTCACGTCAATGAGATGACTAAAAGCCGTCTCGGACATATTTTCCTTCTTTAGTCATCCAGCTCAAGGTAATGAGAGCTGGATCTTTGGTGTAATCTTGGAAATTTTAGGTTGTGTCTAAAATCTACTACAACAGAATCTGCGTCAGAAAGAAAAAACGGACAGCGGACTGATACAACTGTTTAAGCGTCTTACCTTTGGTAAACATGAGGCTTGAAGCATCTGCTTCTCCTTGAGCAGTTGTTTCTGGCTGTTCAGCAGTGGCTCCATCTGTCTGTCGTGCATGTCCTGGGCCAACTGGAGACGCTTTGCGCATTGCTCGGTTTCCTGAGCAAGATCCTGCTTGCACTTGTCTTTGTCAGAATTTACGCGCCTGTTTTCCACTTCCAGCCGGCTGCTCAGTGCCTGAAGGGTTGAGACTCTCTCCCCGACCATGTTCAAGTAGGTCTGGAACTTGTCTTCTATTTGCCGGGAAAGGTTCGTGCAGTTCGCCTGGATCTTCTGCATTTGTTCTTCCTGCTTCGAACAAGTAAGGTGGAAGGTAAAGGTTTCTGGGAAGAAGTTGTCGATCTTGGTGAGGAAGGCAGTCGTGACGTCCTGGATCCCCTGCAGCGACGTTACGAAATCTTCCTTGCACTTCTTTTTGTAAAGTCCAAGCTCAGAAGTCACGTCGTCCTTCTCTTTTTTCACCTTCATCATATCTAACTCCATCTTATTTTTATCTTTTATCGCACTGTCCATGTTGAACTTGAGGCCCTGCACCGTTTGACTGAAATTGGCCTGGAGGATGGCATACAGAGACTTCTGCTGGTCCAAAAGAGTCTGTAAGGTTCTCATGTGTTCTGAACAGTTAAGTTAAGAGTTAGGATTTCAGATACAGTGCTACTTTTTAGATTTAGCCCATAATGTATTCATAATGCAGGAGAATTGTAAATCAGGGGTCAAAACTTACCGGTTGAAGCACCGCTCGATGGACATGGGGATATACTCCGAAGTAAAGGTGTCTTATTTGCATTGCAGCTGGCCTGTGAGTTAAATAAAAAAAAAAAAAAAAAAAAAGAGCAAGCAGATTTTAATGACCACTCAACTTTTTTCTGCAGCGTTAAGTCCTGAATTAACATTCCTGAATCTAGATAATATTATAAGCCAAAACGAATGAAGACATACGAGTGCTTGAATATATTTCGTCACATTTCCTTTGGCAGAGTCCAAATCTGCTGTGAGTTTCACCACTTTCTTATCAGCTGCATCCTTTTCCATCGTCTTCAACCTAATCGCCATGGTAAGGTTGGCTTTCTCCTTCTTCAGCTGGGTGATGTTCATGGTGAGGTTGTTGAAACTCTGTTGCAGCTCCTCCACCCTCTTCTCGTCGGCGGTCTGCTCCGGCTGTCCGTACACTAAGAAGAGCACCAGGCTGACGATGATCAGGGACTGGATCAGTGAAGAGAAGAAGAAGATGAGCCGTAGATAATAACCGCAGCTTTTCCCCTTCGATCTGCGAATATCCTGAGCCTTGAGTGCCACGTTGGGCCTTTTGTAACTGCTGTTGTACATCTTGCTATCGATGTCTCGTTGAAGTCTTTTGAACTATGAAGCTGAAACTGCAGCAAACGCTTCCCGATTAGATTTTCCACCTTGTGAACGCTACTACCAGGTTTCACGTTGCTGCGGTGCTTATATACACACGCTGGCATCCACATCCTGTACGGCAGCTCTTTCCTGACCCTCCTACTACTGGTTATCTGTGCGTCACATTGTGCTGTAGAGATGAACCCATCTTAAATTTTCACCACATCTCATTGCTAACACTGTATGACTTGGTAAACAGAATATGACTATTCATGACTCTGGATTTATTACCAACATTCAGTAATTAAATTATTTTGATAGATATTATAATTTCATGTATTTTCTACAACAGCATGTCTAAGTTCTCAAATCAGATTGGTGAGAAAGTGTTGATTTAGTTTTCTCTAACAGCAGGACTGGCGCGGTAGTTCTGGGTGCAATATAATGTCTGAAAACGGAATTTGTTCCGTTATTAATTGCATTTTTGTTTTTAATAGTTACAACTCATAGTCTAAGGCTTTCATGGTGGAATAGTCCAACATGAAATTGAAATGTTGACATGGTAAAGTTTTATGATGATTGCTGATTTTTTGACGCAAGAATTCTTTTATATATATATATATACTGTATTTTTATATAACCAAAAGCTTTAGAAATGGCTTTATAACCTTTTCCAGAGTGATCGATCTCAATAATTTGTTATTTGTTTGTCTCATTTGTTTCTGAACTTCTTTGGATTTCAGCATGATGTCTAGCTTTCGAGGATCTTTTGGTCTACTTCACTTTGTCGGGCAGGTCCTATTTAAGTGATTTCTTGATTGCGAACAGGAGTGGTTAGAGAAATTGAACTCAGGTGTGATAAACCAGAGTTGAGTCATGTTTTAAATATAATTTTATTATTGCCCTTAATAATAAAAACTTTCATTTAAAAAGTGCATGATGTGTTTACTTGTGTTATCTTTGACTAACATTTAAATTTGTCTGATGATCTGAAACATTAAAGTGCAACAAACATGCAAAAAACACTTTTCACACCACTGTGTGTGTGTGTAATATATATATATATATATTCACACACACACACACACACACACACACACACACACACATATATATATATTTTATATGACTAGTTCCGGTTAGTTGTACGGCTACTGTATTTCAACAGCAAGAAATAAGTTACACTACTACTAAATACACCATAACTCAAAAAGATTCAAAGTTGACTTATATGCACCTCATTCATATATATACACAGTATATATATACAGTGTGTATATATATATATATATATATATATATATATATATAGGTCTGGGTCATTGTAACTTTTCCTGCTCTGCACACTGACCAAGAAATCTGTCCGGAATGTAAGTACTATGTAATTAATCAGGGACAAAACCCACAACCCATCATTCCATGTAGAAATTCTTTGCATTCAGCTGAGACTTATATAAAGCTTCTGCAGTCACAGTAATCGAAATCAACTTTTCAGATCTTTTCAAGTTCTGGTGTATTCAGTAGTAGTGTAACTTATTTCTTGCTGTTAAAATAGCTGTACAACTAACTGGAACTAGCCATACAAGCCGTATGCGTTTTTTTTTTTTTTTAATTAATTAACATTTTTTTTACACTGATTAGCCATAATTTTACACGACATTAAACAGTGACGTGTAGGTTCCCGTTGTGCCTCCTGATCAGCTCACGCCCAAGGACTCTGCAGTTCTGCTGTGGTGTCTGGAACCAGAACGTTGGCAGTGGAAGCCTTGGGTGCTGTGGGTTGTGATGCGGGGTGGGGCCGCTGTGGATTGGACTTGTTTGTCCACTATATATCCCATGGGTGCTCAATTGGATAGGGATTGGGAGAGTTTGGGGACTAGTTTGGCAGCCTCAGGCTCGTTGTGTGTGAGAGGCTGTGCCTTTCTATCTGGCCAGAATTGGAATTTTGCTGATTGGACAGTTGATATTGAGATGTGTTTGCTACTTATGCTCTGTAATGCCTTCATTAGGGGGGTTAATGTTCTATTATATAGTATTGTTCTAGAATATTGAAAATAAATCCAAACTTTCGACATATATAAATATTCATATTAAGCCTGAATAAGAAACACGAAGCAGTTGATCATTTAAGTAATCATAATTTATTCCACTATATATTCATAATAAGTGTGTTTTTGTGTTTGCATGTACTGTGTGAATGAATGCATGCGCACGTGTTGTGAGGGTGTGTCCACTGTGTTTACTTATTTATTTCCATCTCCTGATATTTTCCTGCTGCAGCGTAAACTTTGACCAGCCTCGTCATTATATAGCACAGGAAAAGCAAGTAGCGAGTAAATGACAGGACCCGAGGCTTACGCTATCTCTTCCTCGATCAAAAGCCACACATAAACACAAGCGTTCAAAATAAGCCATCGAATTCCAGCTTCCTGTGCTGCTGCCGCAACTGTCGCTGGGACACTGAAGAACAACAATAGTGACCTGTCAGCTTTTTTTTTTTTTTTTTTGGTATGGAGGCGAATAACAAATATTCCCAGCCGTGCAGGAGCTGCTCGTCGACATGTTTGATCCCCTGCATTCTTGTTTGCAGCGATGACGTTCAGAGCCCAATCTCCTGTCCGGGACGGGTGTGAAAAGGGAAAATCACGAAAGCCAGGGGTTTTCCTGCAGTCTATTGTCTCCGCTCCAATGTGTCCTCAGAGGAAAAGCATAATTTATGACGAACCTTTTTAAAAAGAGGGCAGAAAGTAATAAATGGTTCTGCCAGATAAGAGATCAATTTTAAAAGATAAACAGGAAAGTTGAGATGTGAAATATTTATAACTTGTTTATTTCAGGTATTAGTTGATTCGGTTCGGAAAGTCTGTCTTTCTTCAAAGGGGATCTAATTATTATTATTATTATTATTATTATTATTATTATTATTATTATTATTATTATTATTTTATGATTATTATTATTTTTTTATTTTATTTTATGATTTATTTTTAAAACAAGTAAAGTAAAAAGTACATTCTCATTTGCTATAAACTTTTCTGCTATAAAAAGTACATTTCTCTTTTGCTAAAATAAATTTTTCCATTGAGAAGTTAATGATGATAGATTTATATTCATGAAAAATAAATGGATAAATATATATATAAAAAAACATTTGCTAAAGCAATAACAAAATATGTTAATATGTACAACAGCTGGCTTAAATGGCTTTGTTGACTTGTTGACATGGTTTCGGTCTTACAATACAGAAGGCACACTATTGTATTAAGTGTCGATGGGAAGAGGTCACGTTAAATTGCACACAATCACAGTAGGGCAAATGCACCAGTTCCCTTTCTGGGAACGATGCAAAGGCCGGGAGTTCAATTTGGGCTGGTGTGCTGCGTTTCTGAGAAATGAGGAGGTTACAGATGTTTGAGGTTCCTAATTATTGGCTTAAAGAAAGGACATTAGAGTCGGGATTACTGCAACCATTAAAACCTTTCCGCCAATTATTTAGCGAACCGTGCACATGTCAGCTTTCAGTGGATACAACAGGATGCAACTTCAAAGCTGAGCTGGTGTTTACAGACAAGTAAATAATTAGGCTAAAAAAGTTTGTTGGCAAAAATGGACTCGGTGTGTGATTGGTGTGGAAATGTTGGATGGGAATAAATAAGAAGTATCATTATGACCTCTTGGAATAAAGTGCAATCAACTTGAAGCCAAATTGCTTGAAAAAAAAATGCAAATGATATGTTGGTCATATTGATTTATTTTGTGTTGTCAGCTTATAATAAGCCATAACATTAAAACCACTGACGAGTGACATGAATATCATCTGAGGACAAGATGGCACCAGTATGCACTATGGGATGAAGGTACGCCCGCAAAGGCAGTGTAATGCTCTGGGTAATGTTGTGCTGGGAAATCTTGGGTCCTTTCGGGAATGTGGAAAAAACCCCAAATGAGGATGGTTTCCCTGTAGTGTCTGGTTTCCCCATAAGGTTTCTTCCAGTTGCCACCATTGGCTTGCACATTAGGGACAATCTTATCATTTTGATTTATACATATTTCCTCACACATTTCAAATGAATTACCCTAATTTTCTTTTTAATTCTATAAAGCTGCTTTGTGATAATGACAATTTTGTTATAAAAAAACAAAAACAACTGAATTGAATTCAATGTGGATGTTTCTTCGACATGTACAGTACCTCCTAGGAAAATGTTGTTGCTGACCAAGTAAACCACTTGATGGGACCGATATTCCTATTAAATACAGTGTAAATATAAAACAGTAGCCTATTCCAGCAGGTTAATAAACCAGTGCAATGGTTAAAGAATGCTGGGAGGAACAACATCTGCTGGATGACAGAGAAGACCGCATGCATACAGAGGTCCTGTGGAATCCATGCGTTGATGAGTCAGATTTTTTCGCTTAAAACGTTTTTTGCGATCAAATAACATTCAGCGAGAAGCATTTTTGTTCACAAAATCACCTTGTACATGTAGGAGGTCATAGGAGAATGCCCAGATTATCAGCAGCGAGCACACACACACCCAAACTGGGCAGTTGGAAGTTGGAAAATGTTGCACACTCTTTTCCATTCTTCACCTATTCTCGGCTAATGTGATTTTTGTTTGTTTGCGCACTGCTGGTGACAAGGTTAACAATTCCTGATCTTTCGAATTTTGGTTAGTCATATATTTCTGTACTTTGCACATTTTCCTTATGACTATTAGGAAAAAACAGACTGACTTTTCTTCATATATAAAATGTATAATGTACAGTGCTGTATTTGTATGTCTGTTTTTCTTATGATTATGATCATCAAATAAATCTTAATATTGCAAAAAATGCAGTTAAATGATGATTTCATATTAATGGAAAAAAGTGATGTAAAAACCTACCTATGCGAAAAAGTAAACCTAATAACTGGCTGTGCCAAACCATTCCCTCCCCACACTCTTTGCTAAATCATGAACTGTGATCTTTGAAAAGCTGAGTTAAATTTCACTTACCACACCCAGGCCCGATTACTCGCAGACCTGTTGAATCAAGAAATCACATAAATAGAACCTGTCTGACAAAGTGAAGCTCCCTAAAAGATCTAAAACACAACACATCATGCAATGATCTTAAGAAATTCAAGAACAGATGAGAAACAAAACAATTGACGTGTTATAAAAAGAACATCATACCAACAGTTAAACATGTTAGTGGTAGTGTGAGGGGTGGGGCTGCTTTACAGCTTCAGGACCTGACCGAATTGCCATAATTGATGGAAGTATGAATTCTGCAATCCATCAGGAAATCCTGAAAGTGAATGTCCAGCCAGCAGTTCATATTGCTGTTCATCAGTTTGTACTGATGTTCTTTTCAAGCTCTAGTGCACTTTGCTTATGCAGTAAGACAGTGATCTGAAACAAACCAGCAAGTCCAGCTCTGAACGGCTAAAAAAAAAAAAACAAGGTTTTAAAGTGGCCTAGTCAGTCCAGACTTAAATCTGATTACGATGCTGTGGTAAGACCTTTAACAAGCCGTTCAAGATCGAAAACCCTCCAATGTGGCTGGATTAAAACATTTCTGCAAAAAAGAGTGGGCCGAAATTCCTCCACTGTGATGTAAAAGACTCATTGCCAGTTAGTGCAAATGCTTGATTGCAGCTGTTGCCGCCAAGGGTGGCACAACCAATAATTAGGTTTAGGGAGGGATTACTTTTTCACATAGGGCCAGGCAGGTTTGGATAGTATTTTTCCCCTTAAAAATTAATTTAAAAACTGTTTTTTTTTTTGTATTTACTCTGGGTTATCTTTGTGTAACATTAAAATTAGTTTGATTATCTGAAACAATTAAGTGTGACAAATATGCAAAACAAATTATATACAGTATGTATTTATGTATATATGCATACACACACCTCAGGAAATGAAAAATAGTATTATATAATAATATTATATTTATCATAATTTAATAATATACATTAATATATAACGTATAGCAAGTTTTTCTTTTTTCTTTTCTTAGAAAATTTGTACATTTTTTAACCTTGGCATATTAATCATATTAAACAAAATCTATATTAAAGAAACTCATTTTATGTGCCATGACCTTTTCTTTTTATTAGTTGTTACGCAACAGAACAACAATCGTCTTTACATATTTTAGTCATCACAGCTTTTAAAAAATGAAACCAGGGCTTATAATTCAGATTTCCCCAGATCTTATCTTAAGGGTTCATGTGTTTCTGTTTGTGTAAAAAGAAAAGAATAATATTTCAAAATAATATATGGTGGCTACATTAAGTGCACAGACAATTAAAATACACAAGATGAGAGGCATAAAAATGAGCAGATGCTGAAGAAAATGTTGAATTAAAGCCAAAGTCTCAAACTCAAAAAAAAAAATTTTCACAGCAGTCCACATGCTCTCTTGTTCATTCCCCCAGCACATAAAGTGTCCGTTATCAGGAGACGATCTTGGGGGGAAGATGCTTTGTCAACCAGTCTGAACACAAATACATCACGGCTGAGCTAGCTCCTCATGAAGACTGGTTATCCAGATGAAGCGGTGTTACAGCAGTACTGGAACTGAGCTCTGCAGTGTGATTTCCACGAGCCAGGGTTTGTGAGCGGCGCTCTACACCGTGGCCTCGATCTCTGGCGGCTCATCGCCCTCTAGCAGGCTGTAGGAGGCATGGCTCTGGAAGGGTCTCTGCAGCGGGTGACACAGCAGCTTAGCCATGCAGTTATGCAGCTCGATGGCCGGGCCGCACAGTGACACTTCAAACCGGTAGCACATTCCCTTAGAATCCAGCTTCGAGAAGGATTCATACGTGTCCTGCCGGGAGGAGAGATGGGCGGCAAAGTGTAAGGGAAGCTACTATCACAGGATGCCGCATAAAGATAACCGGACAAATACACTCACAACTCAACTCAATACGAAGGAGACAAAGAGACACTGAAAAACAACATTTGAACATACATAAAAATATACATTTCCCTTTATAATGTGAAATTAGGTTTAACTGACATTTTCTCTATTACCAGAAGCCAAAAAAAAAAAGAGATCAACTAGTCTATTGTACAATAAATGTAAAATTATATCAGTTTTCTCCCGCATCTCCCACGCGAAATGTTATTAATGAATGAATGAATGAATGAATGAATAAATAAATAAATAAATGAAGGGCCCGTGGTCAAATATATGACCACACCATCTGACATTAATAACAGATGGTGTGGTGCATCCTGACACAAACTGAAAGTCTGAAGCGATTGCATTTCGGTTTCAATGCTCTTATAACACATCAGTGTTTATTAATTAACAATTATATAATGTTTTTTTACTTTTTACTGTCAAAGCATTTAGTAAAGTAGATTGTCCATGAGACAAGTTACAAGAGTTACTGTTATCACTTACAGTAAGTTAACCCTTTCATGTTTAGCATCCATATTTATGAACAGTGTATTTATGGCTATTTTTACATTTTAGGAAAATAGAGTACAACGTAAAATACACTTACTCACTGAGGTAAAATACAGTACTGTGCAAATGTTTTTAGCCATTTCTCATTTCAAGATATTAAATTTATATAATTAGGTCTATTAAATTAAAGAAATGCCAAAAACTTGCCAGAAACGAAAACCAAAATAGTCCTTTTGGAAGAAGAATTATTCCTTAGTAGTTAAACTAAGACTACTAATCAGATGGTCCCAGGTCTAAAGTTGCCACTGTTGAACTCTTGAGCAAGGCCCTTAACCCTAAAACGCTCACATGAATAATGAATAAAACTGTAAGTCACTCTGGATACGTAGCTGTCGAGACTATTTCTTGTTCCCAATCTTTAAACCAATGTACCATTACTACAGTAAAAGTGTTTTGTGCCATCACAATTTATCTATCCATCCATCCCTCCATCTATCTTTTTAAATATTAGTGTTCTTTTTGGAAAGATTTCTTTTTCTCATTGTGTCATGCAACAGTCCTCAACATTACACATTTTACTACAGAAAACTCTTATTATTATTGTTATATTTCAAGCAGACTGGTTTAGTCTTTTCCTTTCATGGACAATTAATAGATTTTTTTTTTTTTAATCAAATCATTCAGATCAAATCTTTCATATCGGTAATATTTAAACCATCATAATTCTGTGAGGTAAATGCTCTTAGGGGAAGGGGTGGCATACTTGCATTTACTCACTCTCACATCAACCACAGTGATAGTAGCCAATTATGGGCACGTGGTAGCGTTCATACCCATGTATTACCACACAGACTCCAAAATCATGTTTTATTATTACAGTATTATCCTTATTATTATCATCATTATTACTACTACTAAAATTATATTAGAAACAGCACACTTTTCCACAAAACACAAAAATAAATATCAGCCAAAAAATGAAAAAACAAAACTGTATTTATGAATGACAATAAAAAATACAAATTACCCTCCAGCTGTTGTCGTCAATTTGCTCATCGGTGCCATTGTGAAGGTAAATGACATCAAAGAAGAAGTATGGAGAGCGTAGCATTTTCTGTGAGAAAATATTTCAACACTAAATTTCAGAAGCAGATGTTACTGAGCAAATATCACATCATGTCACTGCAGGAAACTTTAAAAATGACACAAGACACATGTTTCACTTACACTGACAGCATCTGAAGGGTTAAACTGCAGCTGGCCTGCGTGTCGACTGTAAATGAGGAGAGTACGGACCACGAAGGGTGGTGGGATCGTCTGCACGTTGTCCATCAGTGGAAGCTCGATCTTCTGGAGACTATACAAAGTTGAGGTGTTACAGGAGTTCATTATACTGTTCATGTAATATTAGTGGATAACCAGTATATACTGGTTATAGACAGACACAGGACCTAATGGATGTCTACTGTCATTGCGTAACAGTAAATCTCATAATGTAACAGTAGCAGCATACAGAAGAATTCTTGGAATATACAAACAAAATAAATGTTGGTCTCAGTTTAACTTGAGCCTTACTATGTGTACATGCTCTGTCTATACAAAAAGACAGTTGAGGTGTATTTATAAGGTTTATTCATGATAACCTACAAATACACCTTGGTCACCATATCGTTTTTGTCCCAAGTCAATACTTCTAGTCATATTTTAGCCATCCTGTTATAACTTTTGAGAAATGCTTTAGAATCACAGTCTTGCTTGGAGACAGAAACACCAACACGGTTTAATTTTCTGGCTTGAGGCTTTTCTTCAGCATTTATAGATACAGTAGATCCTCTTTTGTCACAATGCCATAAAGCTGCATTTCTAGCACAAAGTCCTCACAACATGATGCTGCCACATCCATCCTTTACAGCTGGGATCGTAACCTTTGGATCAAAAAAGGGAGAGAAACAGATAACAAAAATCCCAGTTTGGGACGTATCACAGTTTTTGTTCACGTATTGGATCCTTTTTGCTTTCTAGTTATTACTTGTAGAATTTAAATCCAGGAACTGTTGTCCATCACCTTAAATATGAAAGAATCAAGATGTCCAATGTTTAAAATAAATCTTAAAAGACTTAAGTTAAAGTGCAGTATAAAAGAATGCTGGTTCTCATTCTATCAAAGCCTGTACTACAAGTGCTACATTGTCTTTTCTGTGGGATCGGGCTAACCTTTACTTCCCATGAGTATGAATGAGCCTTGGGTGCTCAAAGTTCCAATAATACCTATTATAGATATTATTATTAGCCTGGTTTGTATTGGAGTGAGCAAGTTTTCACGACTGCATGAGGCAGAGTTTTTTGTTTCATCTGTCAATCTCAAAAACACAATCACAAACGAGCGATCAAGAAAAAGATTTGTACGAGCAAAAGCACCGTTAATTAGGATCTGGGTAAGAGAGTTAGAGAGAGAGAAAATATTTTTTTGCACATGCTAAAAAAAACACGTTTTTCACTTAGCAATAGGTCCAAATATATAACGTCATACAGAAGCAGTAGAATTTTATTTTGCACTGTGATGGTTAAAGTGCGATGGCATAAAGGCACTGTGGCCTCACATCTCCATGGCTGAAGGTTAGGTTCCCGCATCGGGAAGTTTGCAAGTTCTCCCTGCGCTTGGTAGGTTTCCTCCGGATGCTCCGGTTTCCTCCCACAGTCCGAAGACATGCAGATTAGGTTAACTGGAGTTTTCAAAATTGCTCACAATGTGTGAGTATGTGTGAGTGCTTGTGCCCAGCAATGGATTGTCACCCTGTCCAGGGTGTACCCTGCCCCATGCCGTGGATAGGCTCCAGGTGTACAGGTCTACCCTGTATAGAAAATGAGTAAGTGAGTGATTAAACTGCAATTAATCTACATTTCAAATGTGTCCTGAACCTTGCTGAGGGATCCACTGGATCACAGATCAACTCTGATCCATTCAACCACTAATCAAAAGCCTGATAATGACAGTTATTTCATATGACCAGAGAACTCGTCTCCAAAAGTTTGTTGATCTCCTACACTGACCTAAAAATAAAGTAGAATTGTGGTCCACAATTCTTGGGTAATCAGTCACAAAATCACTACATTAACTACCTCCAGACTGTTTAAAAAGACAGTGGACTTAATGTATGTAAATTTTTGTCTCACTGGAATAAATATGCCTCCAATCGATTTTAAATTCACCTCTGATATGCACAAAGTAGATGCACTGATCAACGTACCAACGGAAATGTCTAGTAACATGAAACATGTGGAGTAAAAAAAAAAAAGAAAATTGAAGTGAAATATCTTTAGCCTAGGTGTGTGAAAATATTTAGCCTCAACTTCTTCACCAGACTGCAACAACACACTTACATGATGTTGAGGAGATCCTCCAGGTCTAGATGTAAAAGTTAAGAAAATTAATGATTTTTTTTACAGGAATCATGTGATTCTGCAATTAATTTAGTAAATAATGATTGTGGGTGTGAAAAGGATACTGAAAGATTCACAGACGTTCGTCTCAAGGTCATACAAACAGCTACACAGTTCCCGTGGGTCAGAGGTGAAGCCTGATAACTTGATACAAGAAAGAAAAATCAAGAACAAGGATGTTTAATTCCCTCGTTAGGATTTACAAAAACTACCAGTTTCGGCGTGCTGTACCAAACATAAAAAGTTAAATAATTAGTTAGTTAACTAACATGAATTCTAATATGCGCTAATGCACATTTAGAGTACAGGAACGCAGGAGTCTCAGTGCTGATTGGTCAATATAAAAAAAGCTATGGAATGACTACCTGTGAGTGGATATAACTGGATAAAAATTAAAAAAATATTAAAAAGATGTGTTATTCCTAATTATACAACAGTTACTTCTGATCGAGGAATCTGATTGGATGAGAGGCATTCCACAAGTGGTGGTAATGGACGGTAACATACTGGGTTGTTTCACCATATCCGCATCTTAGGTGATCTACAATCATTAATTACACTGTCGGTCAACGGCATGTGTGTAAGTAGCGCGCATGTCTGTATAGCGCGGCATACTGTAGAGAGAGCAGCTGCCTGCCAAAACGCATATTCAAAACTAGTCTCAGATGCACTTTGTGCAAGAAAACACATCTGATAACGTTATGTCATCTTAAAAAAAAATTTAAAAACCCTCCTTAATAATTTCTACTAAGTCGTTCCATGTTGCCTGTCTTTACGCCTAAGTCGAGGTAGAAAGCTAGCTGAATCCCAAATCCCTCACTAACTCCTACACAAGGGCCCGACAAAGGGATTGTAGAACCTAGTGCACTAGCTTTGAATTTAACCCTATTTGGGATTTAACCCCAGAAACCGAAAGTTAACAGAGCTGATATTTTAAAGCGGGAATATAAACAGAAACTCACGACATTTACCGAACTGTCCACCTCCATGGTTTATTCTCCTCACCTTTCAGCTACATAGTAACGGTAAGAATTTAAAACTACTTTCACCCCTGTTAATTACACTAACTGTCGGTTTCCAGCTCTGCGAGTTCTGTTTATTAAGCTCCACTAGTCGCAAAGCAAAGTACGTGTTGGCGAAGCAAAGTAATGCATTTAATAAACAAACAAATCATAATCTGTTGTTTGTGAAACTGCTACATAAAAGCAATATCGCACTCGAGGTCGTGCTTTATTGCTGGATATTGGCACAGTCGTTGTGTCCACACTCGCATCACAGCCATGCTGATATCCAGCACTGCAACACGCCCAGTCGTGTGGTATTGCTTAAATAAATAAATTGTAAATGAATAAACAACTGAATAAATAATATTAAATATGCTGAATAAAATGCTCTGAGATGTGCTGTTTGTGATTATAAACCTTACCCTAGAAGATACATGAACTCTAGTGAGTTTCCCGTTTTCTACTCACCCACAAGGCGTCATCATTAACCACCACCAAGGCGAATTCATGCCTCTTGTCTATCTTGTGCTTTGTTCTCACAAACATTTCAATCATCTTCTGCGAGATATTCAGAGCGTTCGTCTTGGATCTGGAGACGAGAACTGATTTTTAACATAAATATTTCTATAAAATCGTAAATGTGGCTGAATTTAAAGTAGAATGTTACCCGTTGAAGGACTCCAGTTTCTGCATGGACATCTCCTCTGACAAATCCAAACAGATGATCTATTTTGGAGAAATAAAACACACCATTACGACAAGGACTTGACAATTATTATGTGTTTATTAAGTATTATTTCACTTATCTGACTCACCACTTTTTCAGGGCAGTTGACTCTCGGTGCTCGCAGCTGGACCTCTGAAGCTGGAAGAACCTGCGATGGGAGCGGGGGCTGGCTTGGTTTGGGCCTTTCTTTGGCAGGAGGCATTGAAGCAGGCACTGTATTGGACATGGCGCTTGCTGTGGAAGTTGCTGCAGCAGCGATGGGGGCGGAAATAGTAGTCGTGATGGTAGACGTGGATCCTGGAGGACTGTCTGTACTGGCTGCTTCTCCTTCTCCCTCCACTCGACTTCCCACAGTAGGCTGTGAGGGCGGAGGACTGTTCAGACCACCGTTACTGCTCCGTCTGTCCTCCGCTCCCTCCGGATTGGAGCGTGTCCTCGGTCGTAGTTCTGCCATTCGCTCCTCTCCATCTGCAGGGCCTGGATCAGCACTCTCCATCACACACACACTCGGCTTGGACCAGGAATCAGCAAATGTTCTTAAATTCATAGGAAAAAAAACACTACATCATTTATTGTTGCAAAAAAGCGTTGATTAGATTAAAAATCTACAGTTACAGCTTTTTTTATTGCTTACTGCATGTTACACCAGAACATTTCACAATCACCACTGCCAGTTCCTGACTGAACAGCTGGTAATATTATTACACTCTCCTGTACTTTCCTTAACCTGGAAATCATATAAATCCTCACCTTCCTGTCTTTTTTGGCCTGTGAGTTTTTGACATTTAAATTATTTCTTGTAAGCAGGGGTCAAAAAAATTTCTATTGCATTTATGTCTACCTTTCACCCAATCATTTACTGGGACTTTTTTTCAGGAAATGTTTTGATTCTTTTCAGTTCATTATTTTACTTCAAGAACTACTGAAACATTAGCCGCTTAGTACGGCTACAGCCGGCAGATGCTCTCTACATTATCAGCCTATCCTAGGTGTGTGTGTGAGGGGTCATGCATGCAGAAAAGGACGGATAGTGCTTCATCAGACCGTGTTACTTTGTGGTCTGATGCAGAACATGCAGCAGTTTGAAAAGACTCTGTCGTCTGCTTTTACAATTCTTCGTTTTGCAGGATGTCATGTGATAGCAGAAACATGGCAACTGGACCAATAAAACTAGATAAAGGAGAAGAACTAAGACAGACACACATTAATTAAACGATGTGATGTTGGTGTAGATTCGCTGTCGGTTATACAAGAAAATTGTCAAAAATTCTGTGAAAGAAACTAAGTATATTGGCATCACCAGTCATTGAAATAGTCAGATCTGTTAGCGAAAAAGACAGGCAAGTAGTACAGTAGTGCCTCGGCATACGGACACCCCGCCTCACAGATTTTTCACCTTAAGAACTGAAATTTTGTACGAAATTTGTCACATATAAAGAATTTTCAGCATATGAGTGAACAAACCAAAATGAACCGAAAACTGGCTAAGTTTCACGTACGTGTGGGAGCCGTTCAAAAATTGGAAAGCCAAGCAAAGCGAGTTTACTTTTTTTTTTTTTTTGCAATTTGTGCAAGATTTAGTAAAGACACACCACCATGGGTCCAAAGAATGTTAAAAGGATGGTAGCAAGAAGAAAAAGGAGGGGTTTCAGTTTCGTTTTTAAAGCAGCTGGTGCCATGATGAATCATAAATTAAGGTTAAGTGAAGTTTAATGTCTATTTATTTCATATTTTGCTTAATTTACTTGTCTTTTCTAAAAGTTTTCATATGCAAAACATGACCCTGTAGGTGCGAGGTCACAGTGCTACTGTAATCATTGCACCACTGTGCTGCTACAATTTTCTTTATTATTATTATTTTTTACATAAATATTTTTCTAACATTACACCCAACACATCACTTTCACTACCATGACAGTGGGACAAAGCTTCAGCCCAGACGTTAAATTAAAGAGTAAAGTCAGAAAGCTTCACACAAACAACCCGAGACTCTAATCCAAACACCACCCAGCTAATCAAAGCTTCCATACAACGCCACCGATACGGGTCCCACCCTAAATTCCCCTCGTACTCCCTTCCGCCGCTCACTTCATAGGGGCAGAATGGTGTGTTGTACGTCACAGCTAGCGCTCTACACTCACATGGCACAGCCGTTTGACATACAGCCTTCGCCTAACAGCTAGCTACATAGCACTCAGCAGACGTGCGTTTTTTTTTTTAGCCGGTAGCAACAGGGTAATAAAATGTTAGCTAACGTAAAAAAAGAACAATTTACTTACACATACGTAACCTGAAGAAATTTTTTTTATAGCTTACCAAAATCTGTCAAAACGTAGCAAGAGATACACGAAATAAATTCCCTCAACACTTCCTTATGCAGCGCTACTTCGTTGACAGCTGCAAGGGCGAGACAAGCGTGAAGAGCGCTATCGCCCCCTAAAGGTCAAACTTGCGTTACATCAAAGCAATATTTTTTCTTTTCTTAGGTATGTGTAAATGTAAATTTTATGCAAAAAAAAAAAAACTCTGCTTGCACAAAAAAAGGGCACATATTCTTAAGATTTCATTCAAACGCCTTTACAGCACATGGTGTGATGGCCAGTGTAAAATGTGGCACATGGTGTGTGTGACCATGTGTGAAAATAAATTCTCACGCTGCCAGAAACACTCTTTCACAGAGTCCTGGAATATGCCTGTACCATCAGGGAAGAGAAACTCTATAAATGTGATAACCTGGTCATTCAGTATATTCAGGTCATCAGCTTCATTTTATTGCCACATTTTTTTTTCTGAGCCTGGATCTGACATATTGAAACAACCCCAGATCATAACACTGCCTCCAGAGACTTGTACATCCATGATGGGGCTATCGCTTCATGTGCACTATGATGAACCCTTTGCTCTGGAATAGGCTCAATCTGATCACATACAGCACAGACCAAAAGTTTGGACACACCTTCTCATTCAAAGAGTTTTCTTTATTGTGTTCTTTATTGTGTTCTTTAGCCCAAACGCGTCTCTTCTGCTTGTTGTCTGTCCTTAGCAGTGGTTTCCTAGCACATATTCTACCATGAAGGCCTGATTCACACAGTCTCCTCTTAACAATTGTTCTAAAGATGTGTCTGCTGCTAGAACTCTGTGTGGCATTGACCTGCTCTCTGATCTGAGCTGCTGTTAACCTGAGACTGGTGACTCGGATGAACTTATCCTCCGCAGCAGAGGTGACTCTTGGTCTTCCTTTCCTGGGGCGGTCCGCATGTCAGCCAGTTTCTCTGTAGCGCTTGATGGTTTTTGTGACTGCACTTGGGGACACTTTCAAAGTTTTCCCAATTTTTCGGACTGACTGACCTTCATTTCTTAAAGTAATGATGGCCACTCGTTTTTTTCTTCACTTCGCTGCTTTTCTCTTGCAATAATACAAAATCCAACCTTCATGCTCCTGAAGCCTTTTTAAAGCATTTTTTTATTATTCTCACTGATAATGACCGCACAGCTGTTTAGTCCCAATCCTTTGAGTTCTTATAACATTGTGTGTGTGTGTGTGTGTGTGTGTGTGTGTGTGTGTGTGTGTGTGTGTGTGTGAGTATGAAAAAAAAATTAACTTATTTAAATAAAAAACTTATAAAAAAAATAAAGTATGTTATTATTATTACACAATTATTATATGCTATAAAGTAGTTGTTATTATTAAAGGTCTTGTCATATTTGTTTGTGTGTACATATCTTTATGGAAACTAAAAAAAATCAATCAACATATTTTACCATTATGAACTAAAATGTTTAAAAATGTCAAAAAAAAAAAAACTCTATGGGCCTTTCTACCAATAAATAAAAAAAACATTTATATTGATGATTGTATGAAATATATATATTATATTTATTTATTTATTTATTTATTTATTTATTTATTTATTATTTATCTATTTATTTATTTTTTTTTTTACAATTTTTTATTATTGTTTTGTTTTTTGCAAGTGTCATTTTCATTACCAGATGCAAAAATGCTTGATTGCAGTTGTGCCACACAGGCTGGAACAAACAGTTATTAGCTTTAGGGGCAATTACTTTTACACATGCAGGTTTGGATATCTTTTTCCCTTACTAAATGAAATACTCTTTTAAAACTGAATTTTTTATTTACTTGGATTATTTTTATGTAATGTTAAAATTTGGTTGATGATCTCAATCATTTATTTTTTTGTATTTTGCATATTTGTCAAGTGTTTGTCAAGCCAGCCAGGAAATAGGCAAATACTATTTAGATTTTTTAAAATAGAAATATATATTTTTCCTTATGTATTATCGTAAACAAATACATTCCAAAGCGGTGCCATATGTGCAATTTAAAAATATATTTTTGGAACAGAATTCTCACCCACAAATTTTTTTTAGTGATATCTCTTGGTCATATGTTCAATTTTAAATAATGTGCAGGTTCCAGAATGTAATGGATGAAAGACTGGTGCATTGGAACTTTGGAGGTATTATAAGTCAAAAACTGTTCACAAGTAAAAAGATGTCACTATTTCCTTTAATAAAACTGTACTTTCGAAATTGGTTTTAAACTGATTTCCAATACCAGGTTAATTCCTTTTCTTTAAAAATGACTCAGCTTTAATCGAAGTAGTTAAAAGCACAGAAAAAAATGCATATACACAATATCTGTTCCATCATGGGTATCAAACTTGTGCAATCTTTATTTTGTTCTTATTAACTAGTCAGCCTAATAATATAATATACTATTATCACAAAATCAATACTCCAGAAATATAGACATGATCATGCCATATTGCTCCATATTGTTGTTGTGAAAACGTTTCTTGGATTTCACTCTTCACCACAAGAAAGTCTTTACAGTATTCATTTTCATTCACCATGGTTTTTCTAATGTACTGTAGTGAGGCTGTTTCCCTTTTCATAAAACGTTGGATGTAGTTTTTACATAAACCACATCCATCCCTTTTAGAATGTTAAACATACCACAGATGTAATGCATAAAATAAATCTGAAAATGTACATGGAATTTGAGGACAAGAAAGCTTACTTTGTTTTCCAATGCCTCTCATCTACCTATTTCTCAGTAGCCGGGAGACACTGCTATAATACTTAATGATATGTTTAATAACCTCACACTGTACTTTTCTGTAAACCTTTTAATCGGGGCACTTTTTCCCCCCCAACACACTCTTTTGCCTGGTTTTCAACACTACCTTTCAACAGAGCCAAACAAGTCTAAACGAAAACAGGAAAAGATCACGCAAGGGCCTGGGTGGGGGCTGTAATCATGGCTTCCATTACTTTCCAGATGTCTTTATCACAGTGTAGAGAAGAACACGAACCTCTTTCAATAGACCGAAGGCAAATAGAAAAGAGGTGGGATGGGGAAATAAGACTCTTCCTGATCTGACAGCGTTGCATGCCACGAGACCGGCACTGCGTGGATTTACTCAAGCCTATAATCACACCCCGAGCAACAGGACGCCAGATCCTGTCCAGAAGCCTACAGCTCTGCTGGGTACATTTTGTGTTCTTTAGGAAGGGGGACGGAGGGAAAAGTTTCGCAAGAGAACCAGAATGACAGAGGTGAGTCTCTTTCTTTAGCATGATGTCTTGTGGAGGAGTCATGTGACTCTTTGTGTTGCCTGGTTGCAGATCGTCAGTAAAATAAGGCCTGTGTGGAGAGAACCCATTTTATAAACATAGATTATGTTCATATAAAGAATATTAATATCTGGATGTTTTCTGTTATGTGACGAAACTTTATGACTAATGTATTTCTGTTGAACTTTACAAACAATGGGGAATCTACTTTTTTCCCCCTCCGAAAGAGTGTTTTAAACCATATATGTCGAACACATGTTTAAACATTAATAAAGACAACAAAAAGTAAGAAAGTATTTTCCCCATGAATTTAGGGCCAAGACAAGAGAAACAGGAAGTATACTTATCTACAGGATGTATGTTTCCTCTGTTCCCTTTGCTCAAAACAAAAGGCTGTACACTATTTGTGGCTGTACAAAATTTTCATCCATGAACGTTTTCCCTCCTTAGCAATATAAATGTGCAAAAGTTTGCGCCCCCACAAAAACAACAAAGACATTAAGTGTGTCTTACAGACATTCCTTTATTATGACCAGTAACCGAAAAACGCCCCATAACATACTGTACCTTTATATGAAATCTTTGCATCTTCTTTACAAATATTTCCTCCCAAATTCTTCTTGTCATCAGAAAACCTCAGTTGTGATCAGAATTCTCCATATATCTTCAACTCAGGTTTGGACATGTATAGAAGGTCACAGGCATTCTTTCTTTTTTTTTTAACAGACCGTCCTCATGCTTTAAATGAAATTTCTTTTTTATTTTACATTTTGTGTTGCATTATTTTTTTTTGTATTGCTGCTTTGTTGCATGTCCTCATGCCATTTTAAATCTAGTGGAAAAATTATAAAACAAACATACAGTACCTTGCACCCAGGGGGTGCAAACTTTTGCACTCAACTATGAATATGGCTTATGAGCGCAGAACTTAGCCAAATTCCAGCCCTGAAATTCTGTTTACAAAGGGCAACATGCTGTGTATGAGTAGTTCATATTGATTTAAAGGACTTACTATAGATATTTAACTTAGAGGTAGAATGGGTGTTCAAGTCAAACCAGGACTTTTGATTGTACAGAACAACAGAACATAGTTATGATTGGGATTCCTGTATCACATCTAAAACATTGGCCTACTTCTTTATTTGCTCGAACTTAGAAATGGCTTGGAATCTTTCTACCCAGATAATTATCCAAGTGAAACACTGAGATAAGTGCATTAGTGTAGCAGGGGGTTATATTGAGAAATAAAGGTAGTTTATAACCCTGTTCTGCTTTTAAGTCCCGGTTTGACTTGAACACTCATTTCTCACTTATGACCTTTGTCTTGCAGACGACAGACAGCTTGGCATGTGCTGACTCTGAGCTGGCACAGTGCGAGGCCGAGGTGGGCACTTTACTTCAAATCATATCTGATCTTAATGTAAAGATGCGTGCTCTGAAAATCCCACGGTAAACACACCTACACACACGACTTCATGAGAAAATACCATTATATTGTGAACAATTTTCAGGATTTAATTTAATTACTTACATTATATATTTTTTGCCTATTAGGCATCGAAAGGAGTATGAGACCCAGAGCAAAGCCTGCAGGCCAGTTTCAGGCCAAAACTCCAGTCCCGCAGCACCACAGAGAGGCCCGGGAACTCACGCTGGGACTGCATCGGGGGAGTCGGTCACTAAGCCATCCTCAGGGGAACATGAAGGCATGGTTTATTTACACAAGGTCTTAGCATCAGTCACGCTAACCTGGGTGTTACTTAAGCCCTTTTGTGTGTTTCCAGTGATATCTCTGCATGCAGGGAAGAGACTGGCTACCGACCTCTACATGTACATCACAGCAATGTCAATGTAAAAATGACAAGTTAACTTTTTCCCCCTCATTAACTTCAAAACAGAGAAATAAACAAGAGGCTAATTTTAAAGATTAAACGTGATAAATAGTTAAAAAGTGAATTTGAATTTGTTCAAAAAGGGAAGTCAAACACTCTGCAGCGTGCCATTCTGCATTGTTGCTGAGGCATGTATGATGTCTGAAAGATAAGAAGCATGCAAAAGCCACAATCATATCTGTAGGTCTGTACATTACTTTTGACCTACATGCCACACACACACACACACACAGGCCCCCAGAATAGGTGGTGTGTTTTCACATCAGCATTTTGGATTATTCTTATTCTTTCCATATACTGTTTCTTTAAAAAATGTTGGGAAAAAATACGCCAATTGAACAGTTTATCTACAAAAAATATATGTCATAAGACTGTGGTTGGATCTCCAATGGTCAACCCACGGGCAATTTGTCTTTGGACTGTAGGAGTACCCAGGGGACAACATGGGGAGAACATGCAAACTCCATGCACACTGATCCCGGGGCAGAAATCGAACCCGGACCCTGGAGGTGCAAGATGACACAGCTAATCACTAAGCCACATAACTGTGTTATTTTAGTCTGTAGAATCAAAGGTCCCTGTTTGACTTGAACGCACCTGGCAAAATCTTAACATTTAACTTTTAACAATTGGTCATTTTTGTATCGAAACCCAACACACTAAAAGGTGTGTGAGTGAAATGCATCGCTTTCATTTTGCACTGAACTATAAACATATATGAAGTCACGGTAGAAATCATCTCGACTCGATATCCGTATCTCATAATCTTTATATGTTGCACTTTTTAGGTTTGGCAACAGGGTGCAGTGGAGAGCTATGGTCAAAGCTTCAGCAGGTTTTGTCCACTCTGGAGTCATCTGCCAGCAGAGGGAGAAAGCTGGTCTCCCCCCACATTCAGGATGATGAAAAAACCCAGGAAGAGCACATTACCGCAGCACGTGACACCTGGGTTCAGGCCACACAAGTAAGCTTCTATGATTCCACAATCTCAGGAGATACTCCACACCCCAAGTTCACAACAATGCCACCATTGTTAACCTGTCACTAATGACAAATTACAAACCACTTGGTCTTTCACTGCCTTTCATGCTTTTTTGTTTGCCGGGTATCATTTTTCCAGTAAAACATTTAACCTCTTTCTCAGGTATTAGAGGAAATGGAGAGGGATCTTGGAATCTCTTACCTATCCGCATTACCCACTGAAGAGCGCCAGAAATACCAAAAAGAGGTTCTGTACCTGGGTAACCTCAACCAGGAACTGAGCACCAGCATACAGAAACGTCAAGAAGAACAGAAGGAAATGGAAGGAGTCATTGTGGAGATGGAGGCGGAGAAGAAAAGACTTCAAGAAAAGGTTCACACCACCATGCTATCACCAGTTATACTTGAGTTTAGACAATTTTCCCCATCATAGATCAGATGTAGAGAACTTGTACTGTAGATGTACAGTAGGTGTAGAAACATGTCTCGTTGAACAATTTGACAAATGTCTAATGGCCTCTAAAATGCACCTTTTGGCAATAGTTGGACGAGCTGAAAAACAAATGGCTGATTACAGCTAGTTGTTCTCCTCCCAGAAGCCCATCCTTGTCCTATAGCAGGACCACAAGCCCCTGTTGGGCATCTCCTACGATTCCTGCGTCTCCTTGTTTCTCGCGTAGAATGCCCACCTCACCCCCTGGCTCTCCAGCCAGGACTTCAAGACACAGTTCTGGCAGTTCAGTTCTGGAAACCGAGACGGAGTGTCTCCAGAGGTGAGGAATGGGTTTGCCATTTTCTATGTAAACCATTCCAGTTGTTTTGATGAGTTGCAGAAATAGTGGTCACCTATTGGTGTGTAGGTCATTGGAGAGACTAAAAGCAAGAAACGAGCGTCTGACGGCGGCTCTAGAGAGACGGAAGAGCGAGTCGGAGCAGGTCAGCATGGCTCTGAGCCGCCGCGAGGCTGACTGCTCGGCTCTGCAAATGGCCCTGACATACTGGTGAGCTTTTCCTGCGGACTGTACTTTAACGCTGTGTGCTTTTCTTGCGTACTTTAACAACATGCACTGCAGTAGCAGGCATTGATTTTAGATATGGTGTGCTGATGTGAGATAAAAATCTCATAAAAAATGTTTGTACAACTTGAGCAGCGACAAAGGTTTTTGTATGAGAAATTAACGAACTAAACTGAACTATTTTTGACTGACAGTGAAGAATGTGAGGACGCATATCGTGACCTTTTGTCTCTTTATGAAGCCAGGAAGCAACAGAATGCTGCAGAAGCAGGTACCTTAAACCCACAATGTTCACCATGTGTCATCTCTCTCTCTCTCTGAAACAAGGAATGTTAAAATGTGTAAATAATATTAATATTGACAAAATATTTCAAAAGCAAATATGTATATGAAATAGTAATTTTATTTACTAAGGAATAATTTAATACTAGAGGAACAGTTTTTGCTTTGTTTTGTTAGCGTGACCCGATATGTGTGTGAATGAATCTGTGATTGTCATATTGATATAAATTTTTTATATTGTGTACTGGGAAGAGGTACAAGATCATTGCAGTTTGTGTGCTACTGTAGCATTTCACCAGCTCAGTGTATGTGAAATCTTTTGGAAATCATCAACCATCAGGCATTTAGAAGTGTAAATTTTTTTTTTGGTACCATTTTACATGATGTCACATAGACAGAAAAATGCCAAAGACAAATGCTTTTTAATAATAATAATAATAATAATAATAATAATATAAAAAAAATAATAATAATGAAAAGAAGTTGTATGACTTATGAAATATTATTTTCATGAGCTATACTAATTATAATCTATCTATCTATCTATCTATCTATCTATCTATCTATCTATCTATCTATCTACACACACTTTTATAGTCAACATCATTATTATTATATTCATTATAATATTTATATGAATTTGTATTTATTTGCGAAAAAAAAAGTCAGTTACCATAAAATTTTATCCATCCACGGATTTAAGACACACACTCTCTCTCTCTCTCTCTCTCTCTCTCTCTCCCATGCACACACACACACACACACACACACACACACACACACACACACACACACACAGTATATCTGGTAATCCTCTCTGACTCGCTTTCACATTCTTTTTAATTCCTCTTTCTAACCTCGCCCCAATTTCCCATTACAGACCTGTCGACTCCACAACAAACTAGCAACTTGAGTACTGCTAATGAGGACTCGGCCTGTACTACAGTGAACACCCAGAACAGGTTACAACGAGCATCTCAACCCTCATTCTTGATAACTAATTTGCAAAATAGAAATAAATTAATAAATAAACAAAGAAAGAAGTGCTAGGAAACCACTTTTAAGGACAGGCAACAAGCAGAAGTTTGGGCTAAAGAACACAATAAAGAACACAATAAAGGAAACTCTTTGAATGAGAAGTTGTGTCCAAACTTTTGGTCTGTACTGTACATCTCTGAATCTAAAGCATTTCTATTTGAGAATGTCTTAAGTTTGTGATGAAATGACTTTGCTGTTTGTACTGTATCCAAATATTTTCTTTGTTCTTAGTTTGTCTGCAGAGGAGTTTAAAGAAAAGGCTGAAGTCATTCAGCAGAGGATCGCCCGTCTGAAGCAGGACAGGGCGGCGGTGTGTATTCCACAGGAGACCAGGACAGGAGAGGGGAAGCTCAGCCCTGATACGGGCACGCTGGCTGGAGTGAGGAGGCTGAGCTTTTTGTCCTCGAACAACCCCAAAGAAGAGAAAACAGCACTGATGTATGAGTTAGTCAACGTCAGGGTGAGCTATAATAATAAAAAGTGTAATATACAGTATATCAAATTTATTCAAATCACAAGAAAGATCCTGATGATAACTGGAATTTCAGATGATTGAAGAATACTGGATGGATAAAGATAATTGCATTTTATTTAGGTCAGCCATATGTGTTCATTTAGCACGTAATATGCCAGCGATTTTATAGGAACATCTGTACAGCTGCTCAAACAATTAACCCATTAGCCAATCAGGTGGTAAGAATTCAGTTCATAAAATCATGCATATACAGGTCAAAACCTTGAGTTAGTCTTAATGTAAACCATGGTATTGTCTTTTAATCAGGTTGCCCATGCTATTTCATCGAAAACTATTTTCTGAGATGATTACCAACGTGGAACTACACACACAGATCAAATCAAGCTAGCTGGTTAATTTTAGCCAAAAGCTAAAAGCTCTTATTGACTTTTTCTTTGAGCTCAAGCTGAGTTTGCTTTCTGCTGGGTTTTGTGTAGCTAGGATTAGCTAGCTAGACTGCGATTTGTTAGTTTGCTAGGTACAACGTATGTAGTATGGAAGATAAACACGAAACACAAATGCCTGGTCACTTCCATTGTGTGTATTTCCATTAGCTGATGTGTGTCTGATTTGTGTTCTCCTCGCCTTATCGCTAGTTCATGTTGACTGAGCAGCCACTCAATCCTCTGTGAGGTTTCTATGGTTTTTATGTTGTTCTGTGAACGTCTATAATATTGGTGATGTATGATGTGTGGAGAAACCTCTTTCAAATCATAGACTAATTATTGCTTTGGTAGGACAGTTTCACCGCATTCTCAACTCAAACAAAGCAGCATTAAATACCTGAACACCTAATATATTGAAGTTTTTTTTTTTTTTTTTTTTTTTACGTTAAAGTCATAACGCTGTTTCCCTGTGCAATTCGCTAGGAGGAAATGTCTGAACTGCGGGGACTCATCAGGCTCAGGGAGAAGGAGCGTCGCTCTCTGGAGTGTTCTCTGGTGGCCCAGAGGTGTCAGGATTCAGCCGGGGCTGCCATGGCGAGGAGCCTCCGAGCGGAGCTGGAGGACAGGAGAGCGGAACAACAGGTGCTTTGTTTTCTTCCGCGTGGGCTAATTAGCATTTGGAAATGACCTGATACTGCGTATGACCTGTTCACACCATGCCACCTACACACTTTTAACTGTATAGTGTACACAAAGCCTGCGTTCCTGCGGTAGACGCAGTACCACTTCACAAACCCCGGTGGAAATGTCACATTTACTTAACCAGAATGATGACATCATAGGTGTGAGTCAGAAGCGGCGTCTAAATGTCATTCCCACCATACAGTAGAACTAAAGTAGTCCCTTGTATGGAGGTTACAATATTTGCGGCTGATAGCATTCAGAGCAAACCCTGATATCATTCAAAGCTGAATAAAAGAGTGCCGGAGCACTTAAGTGTTGCTAAACGCTTTTGGAAAGCTGCAAACCTCGACGGAACTCTCTTCTGATGATTACAATGTTTGCACAATGAGGACTGTGTTTGAAGATCTGAGCAGGCGAAAAGTCTTGCATGCAACTGGATCACATCATTTCTAGCTATTTTATGCATAGTTATTCCTGTTCTTGGCTTACAGGAATGGGACCTGATGTGGACTTTTGTGTGTTGGATTGTAGTTTTGTTGTCAGCTTAAATCAGTCTGGTCTTTCTGCTCTGGCTTCATGAGCAAGGCATTCCGCATACAGATCTACTGCTGACCGCATGTTTTTTTTTTTTTACATTCTGTACTTGGCTGATTAGATAACTGCGTAAATGATGATGAAGGGCACAGGTAGCTGGTGAGGGTACACCGATCAGCCATGAGATTATGACTACTTACAGGTGAAGTGAATAAAATGGATACACCAGCAAACTGGTGACAGGATCATGGGCACCCAAGGCTCACCCATGCACGTGCAGGGACCAAAGGCCAGTCAGGTCGGTCCAATCTCACAGAAAAGCCAATGTAAAAATTAAAAATCATGAAAATAAAGCCGATTATGCCACAAGAGGAACACGAATCATATGCAGTTTTAATGTTGTTGTTTTACTGTTATGGCTGATCGATGTGTATTTGTACTGTAGGCATGGGCAACTTGCACTTTCAAAATTCTAAAGTCTTAAATGTTTGTGGGAATTGTTATAAAATATTATTGTTATAAATTCCTATTTTAAATATGCCAGTAAATATGGCTTTAAAATTTCATTTCTCTGTTTCATTTTCTATTGCTAACATTCTTTTCATTTCTGATTCACTCAATCCAGGAGAAGAAAAGTGATCCTGGGTCAGTTTATAAGCCTGAATTTGATCTTTCCACTGGTCCTTGGGCAACATTTTAGGAAAGAAAATGGGTTATTTAGATTAATTTAAAATTAATAAGTGAACAGCAGGACAGTTAAAATGATTCAGTGATGATAATGTGCTGTATCAACTGACATAAAAAAATAAAAAAAAAGATGTTGCTTGTGTTTCTTTCAGAGGATGGACGAGTGTTGTGCCAAGCTGGAAAGTGGTGCAGGGCTTCCTGGGCCGAGGAATCATGCCGTCATGAGAGAGCTTCACGCGGTAGCAGAAAGGTGCTAAGTTTTTCATTCAGAGATTCACCTCTTTTTTAAATTTTTTTATTTAGAGATTTCAATTGTGTAAACAGTTATGAGAGTAAAACCTACCTTAATTTCTCTATTTAATCCCCTACTACACTGATGCACTTATCCCAGTGTTTCATTAGTGCTTGGATACCATCAAGGTAGAAATATTTCTCACTACGCCGGGGTTATGATCGGACTGCCTGCTTCATGTCTGAAACGCCGGCCTCCCAGGAACTCCTTAAGTGGCCCAAAATGGCTTGGAGCGAGGTTAGAACTGTATGAGGGATGTGGTAATAACTCCCAGCCAAGCTCCTGTAATGTACAAGTGGTGTCATGATAAATGATTGTGTGTACTGTACACTTCGCAATACTAGTTGAATGTTCACAGGAGCGACTGCAGTGATCTCTGAGCCACCTCGTCCTCATTCATTTTAAAGACATGCGGTCTCCTTTAACATGTTTGCATCATTCACATGCTTCATTGCGGCTAAGAGTCTCATCACCGTACTGAGCTTGACGTCTTCTGTAAATTGAAAATGTCCTTCATTGATGAGAAATTTCAACAAAAGTACCAGTTTGACTTGAACGCCCCTCGTCAAATGCAGTACTAGAGCAGTCGATTTAATAATATTGAATTGAATCATTAAGACTGCCTAGCCAAAGTTTCCGTTTTCTTGTGCAGGAAGCAGATACTGAAGAGGAGAGTGTCATTTTTACGAGAGTCCTTGGACACAGCGATGTTGGACTACAGCACACAGAGCAGAGTTAACAAGGAGGAAGCAGCCCGCCTCTTGATCTGTCACGGGTACGTCATCATTATTTATCTCAGATGTGTTTTTTTCCTGGTGATCTCAACTGGCCTGGGTGATGCTGAGGAATCAGGGTTACTTTTGGGTATAGGCTTAGGATTAGAGGCCAGAGCATCAGGGATAATGCTTAGGATGTAATCTGATTAAAGTTTCAGATTTAGAACGGCTAAATGGAACATGTTAAGCTGCACAAAATATGAGAGATAAAAGAAGATAAAAATGTAACAAAAACAAGGAATTATATTTTGCAGAAGGATTGCAAACTGAAATGGAAGGTTATAATTGCGTTCATTTTGTTTAAATTATATTAATAATAGGGACAATAAGACAAACCCGAAGGTTTAATGTAGCCTGTAAGTTTTTAACCAGCTGGTGATAAAAAAAAAAAATTAATAATATGCAGGATAGTTAAGTCTGATTTTTAGCCTCAGTAGACACTTAATCTAAAGTTCATATGCAGAAGGCAGCTCCACATTATACACTTTGATCCTCCACTGTTTCCAGGCATGCTTATACAATCAAGCTGATATTGTGCAGACAGGCATGATATAATTACTGACTCATTACTGAATGCACTGTATTCATACTCCAAGGGAATAATTGTTATGAGTCATGAAATGAGGAGGTTAAACCCGGACTGCTCGATCACTGAAGATTACTACTCAGGATTCGCTTTCGCTGGACTTCAGTCGATGTTAAAGGTGTTTGAAGACTTTTTACTCAGCATTTAAAGTTTTTTTTTCCCTTTTTTTTTTGCTGTATTCAGGGAAACAAATGAATATGGCAAAATCGCCATATTGAAATTTCAAATAAAATAAATAACAGCCCTAAGGACTAGTAAGACTATTGACTGTGTGTGTGTGTGTGTGTGTGTGTGTGTGTGTGTGTGTGTGTGTGTGTGTGTGTGTGTGTGTAACCATTTTGCAAGCATTATGTTTTTATATAAATATATAAATATATAAAAATATCTAAATATATAATTTATATAAATATATAATATTTCTCATTGGTAATCTTTTATTACAATGTTATAACCATATTTTTCTGAAAATTTGACTTTTTTCAGTTTCTCATTTCTAGCATCGCAGTAAAGCTAGAGTCACCACCTGGCCTGTAAAGCCATAAACATCTTAGATGTATATCACTATTTAAAGTTTATATTCTTTATGACATTAATGATTCATGCTTTTTAAAGCAGCAGGTGAAATAATAATGTATTCAAATCGGTAAAGGCAATCAGCTCCCATTACATGTTAGCCATATTAGTCTTGGACCTTCAGTTAACAAATAAAACGATGTTCAAGTCAAGCCAGGACTTTTGACAGCACTTTATTTTTCTTTATAATCCCCTGCTACACTAATGCACTCATCCCAGTGTTTCACTACTGCTTGGACACCATCTTAGTCCACCGGAGCCGTGACTGAATGACTGTCTGTTTTACGTCTGAAATGCTGAAACATCTCCCAGGAACTCCTTTAATGGCCCAAACATGTGGAAATCACTGCGAGTGAAGTCAGGACTGTACGGGGGATGTGGCGAAAAGTTCCTTTAATGCGAGTGGTGCAGTATGAGGTCGTGCACCCTGCACAAACAGAACGCCTTCGGTGGTCAAACCAGTCCATTTTTTTCCTGAGAGTGTTCCACTTGCTGAATGTTCAAGGGAACGACTTTAGCAGGCTCCGAGCAACCTCAGCTGGGATCGTCAATCACGGATGCACTTTTAAAACTTTTGCACCATTCAAATGTTTTACTTTGGCTAAGAGTCTCATCAACATACCGAGCTTATAGTTCACATTCACAAGAAATTTCATCACAAGTCCTGATTTGACATGAACGCATTTGAGATCAAAGGAAACATTTTGATTGTTGACCTTACTTCAAAGCTGGTTTTAATGAATATGCTTATTAATCACAAGTTTATCCTTTTTCACAGTAAAGCCCTGAGTGCATGCAGGGGCGCCCGCAAAAAGCACCACGAGCAGCTGTGGAGGATCGAGCGACAAATGACAGCCATGCAGGAACGTCACAAGTCTCAACTGGTCGAACTAAAAACCACGCTTGAGGCACTGGAGTGGAAAAAGGAGGAGACGGTGCTCTAAAACGCATGTTCTAGACTAGAGTACAAGCACAATAAAATACATTAGGTAACGTAAACCATTCTACGTTCAACTTAAGTTCCAGAGGACACGCTAGATAGAGCAGCTCTGGAAATATTTTAGGCCAAAATCTTCGTTTTTTTTTTTGCCGATTGAGTGGAAATACTTTGCAAAGTTATTTGCAAAGCAATGACTTAAGTGTCCTTTAAACATCTCTGTATAAACCACCCTAGGACTAATGAGTACCCTCTTATACAAGCTATCCTGTGATATTATTAGAGCCACACAAGTTTGCTCATTTAAGGGTGTCTTTGTGGGAACACTGGGATGAACGGATCATGAGAAAATGGGAACAATGTTTACCAAAGGTCATGTCTTTTTCTGTAGGAAAAAAAAAAAAAAAAAAAACACGCTCCCTGCAAAGATCTGGCCCTTCGCTCCGGTCAAACAAAAGATAAAAGACAAAAGAGGCTGAACCTAGAGGATCTCAGCTTGGCCATTTGTCTCTTTTACTGAGTCCACCTTTCTGAATACTGCACGCTCCCAACCCCCAGCCTCGGGGCAGTCGGCCGCAGCTGCGAGTGCCAGTCAGGAGGTTGAAGCAAAGGTTGAGTGTCACTCCCCCAGGGGTCAAAGGGCGGCCTGTACCGTTGTTGAAGCCTGTGAATGTAGGGGTTACAAGGCCGTGCTTAAGCTAAACTCTAGCCCGAGCTAGAGATAAAGAAGATCAGAGGGATGGATGACCGATTCTGTTGCATGTGCTGCACTGATCATCGTAATGATAACGAGGGCAGCAATTACTCTCAATCTCATAGAATGATGTTCTGTAAGGATTTAAAGATGGACGGTATAATGATAATATTGATAACATGATAAATAATTTCACACTGCTGTCTTCTGTCATATTGTGATATTTTTTAATTAACATGGGGTGTTCAAGTCAAACTGGGACTGGGAACAATAAAGGCAAAACTCCCTTTATTTCTCTATGTAGACTAACACTGATGCACTTATTCCAGCGTTGCACTGATGCTTAAATACCATCAAGGTACCTTGGACACCAATTGCTTGGATACCATCAACTGCTTCACGTCTGAAACACTGGCCTCCCAGGAACTCCATTAATGACTCAAACATGTGCAAATCATTTGAATCGGTTTCCTCGCAAACGAGTTGTAGATATCATGATGCATGTTGTGTGTTTTAGTAATTCTTGCCTTTGAGAATCGTCATCGGCTATAAGGATAACGATTTAACACCAAATGTCAAACATCAACTCATGGGCTTGTAATGTAATCTCACATACTGTGAATCGTATTTGATATAAAAAGCAACCATTCAAACATGATACAGTGTAGACTATTTATTTTCTGCACCTCATGTATCATTGTAACTCGTCTTTTTTCTTTCTTTAGTTTTGTACTATTTAGCTAAGGAATGACCCTGCCATAAATAACAAACAAGTTGGTGAAACGAAAAGCAGTGGTGGGAAAACAAGGTGCCATAAAGCTCCGGCATCTGTTGAATGTGAGGACATTGGTGACGCTCTGATGCCTGGGAAAAATCCTCAGTGTTTCGAAAAAAACAGTGACAGAGCCTGTCAATCACAGGTTCCAGAATGGATTAATATCCCCCCCTCCCTTTCCTTTCTTCTAAAGCATACTTTCTTTCTATCTCACTCACTCACACACACTCAAACACACAGAGGGCACTGACCCACAGGGTGAAGGTCAACTAATTTACTCCAAACATCCGCTCCTCATTTGAATACGTTGTCCCCATGAGTGGTATAAAGAGATCATGGGCTGGCCCTTGCTTTTTTTTTTTCTCACAGATGTCAATACGGCTTTCTCAAGCTTTCTCGCTCCTTTACATTTCTCCCCTGCGCTCTTCACAATCTCGTCCCAGGATGAAAATGCTGTTACTTAGATAGATAAAAAGAGGTTTGACCTCAATCAAGTGACCAAACATGCATTGTTATCTCTACACACACTCACACACATGCGCACACAGGCGGTTAACCCTACTTGTCAGCGCAGCGGTCTAACACACAGCATGAGAAACCGAATCCTTGTTTGTGTCTCCGAGCTTCGGTGCAGGTAACCTCACACAACCTTTGCTACCTCAGTGAGGCAGATTAGCAGGCTGAGGGCTTAAAAAGTAAAGGGTGGAAGGAACGGGTCAGGTTTCTGTATTGGAAACAGATTTCTAATCCGTTTATCCTATAAGATCTCTTTTAGTCATCCCATTAGATGTCAATTCGAAAAAACTCGCCGAGCCAAAAAAAAAAAAAGCCGATCCATTAAAGTCTCGCAAAATGTCATATGATGTACTGATTCAACTGAATTGACTTTATTTCTTTAAATACAAAAAATAAAGCTTCTGGATGCATGCTAGAAATAAAAAAAACATTTTGGAACTTTTCTATATATATATATTTTTATGTATCATGCACATGAGCAGCTTAATATCGAGTGAAATATTTATAACGTCTGCCCTTAAATCGATTATCGGCCATCATGTCAACTCATTTAAATAACAATCGCACGAGTGTGACCTTCTCTCCAGTTCCACACCGTTCTCCATGGACGTTATAGGTGCTTTATTAGATCGCCTTGCCCTCTCGTGTTCTGGCGTCTCCCTAGCAGATGTTTGGTTTCACCCTGTTGCAAGCATGTTGTTTATTTTCTGCTCCTCATCCATTCTTTTGAGGTCAGAGGCCTCGCAGACACGAGAGAATGGCTTTTCGTGTGTTTCGGAGAGAGTGGGGAGGATGATGCATTAGCAGTTGCGGTGCAGGTTACTGATGGCAAATTGCTCACAGCCCTCTTGAAATGGTTAAAGTTTAAACACGCTGAGTGCATTCTTCCACACCTGAAGCAGGAGCGATGTTATTGCTCCTGCGCTCGGTTAACTTTTACTGCGTGCAGCTTCCTCTCCGGGGGAAAACTGCAACTTCTGTTTTGAAGAAGAGCAACCAATCTATTTATTTATTTATTTTATTTGAGATACGATTAAACGCACCATGTTATAGACAATATGCTGTTACAGTTCAGTGGAATATAGAATGAGTGAACAGATTCAGAGGTGCGGGTTCACACAACCTTCTGAGCAATGTGAGAGGTTTCTGGTGTTTTGTACCAAAGGGATCAACTGAATACCAGTTGTGTGTCTGTGTGTGTGTGTGTGTGTGTGTGTGTGTGTGTGTGTGTGTGTGTATGTGTTAAGTCTTTTACCAGTAATAGTCTACTCACTGTGCAAGAATGCAAGAATGTGCAAATCCAAACTTACCAGACTCCAGCAGAGCACAGCTGCATTCCTGCTCTGCAGTTCAAAGACCAGGAGCCCAAGAACACACACAAACACACACACACACACACACACACACACACACACACACACACACACACACACACACATTGAAAAAAAAACCAAAAACAAAGAAAGTGAAGAGGGTTGAAACCATAGAAGGCATAAACCAGAGTACCGTCAGCACATTTTCTCACTTCCCAGTACAGCTGATTTAACTAATCAGATAAAAAACAGGCTTTTTGAATTGACGTGGGTGTGACAGAGCAGAGAAAATATTCAAACAGGCATAATACCTACTGAAAAATTATCTATCCATCCATCCATCCATCCATCCATCCATTCTTATCAGCTCTTGCACCTCCGCTCCATTAATCATTATATATGAAGGTCAGTCAGTCCGAAAAATTGGGAAAACTTTGAAAGTGTCCCCAAGTGCAGTCACAAAAACCATCAAGCGCTACAAAGAAACTGGCTCCCATGCAGACCGGCCCAGGAAAGGAAGACCAAGAGTCACCTCTGCTGCGAAGGATAAGTTCATCCGAGTCACCAGCCTCAGAAATCGCAGGTTAACAGCAGCTCAGATCAGAGAGCAGGTCAATGCCACACAGAGTTCTAGCAGCAGACACGTCTCTAGAACAACTGTTAAGAGGAGACTGTGTGAATCAGGCCTTCATGGTAGAATATCTGCTAGGAAACCACAGCTAAGGACAGGCAACAAGCAGAAGAGACTTGTTTGGGCTAAAGAACACAAGAAAGAACACAATAAAGAAAACTCTTTCAATGAGAACTTTTGGTCTGTACTGTATACGCTGTCAGCAGCAACCTCATTTCCCGTCTCATCTTCTCCAATACAGTATTAATCACCATCCTTGTCATCTGTCATCATCTGCACCTGTTCACTGGTTCATGCATTGAGTTGGATTTTTTTTACATTATTTTTTTGGAATGAAAGTCACTGTGTGGCTTGACAAACAGAAAACATTCCTGTAAAACTGCTCAGGTAGAGTGTCAGGGACTGGACGGGAAATGAGAGCCCTTCAGGAAGCCCGGAGAACTATTCCTCAAGACCCGCATTAAAAATACAAGAAAATCCGACTCCAGCAATACGAGAAATCCAGCACTCCGAGCTCCTCTCTCGCGCTCCTCCACACACGCCGTAATTCACATTAGATTAACACTGCTGAAGATCCACCGATGACCTTCCTACACACAAAACCACGCCATACCCGAGCGAGATCCTCCGGTTCTGCAGCACGCAACAATGAGGGGTCGCTGGCCAAAACCTGAGAGCTCTTCTTCTATGATGTCATCTCTGGAAAAAATATGCTTTTAACATGTAGCTGTGAAGAGATCGGGAAGGACGTATTCGACGTTATTAACTTGAGAGAAATGAAACGATGATGAGATGGAAATGGAAAACATGGCGCTTCGCAGGGTTTCGGGTCTTATCTGTGTGATCGAAAAAGAAACACAGAGGAGCTTTCAGAATGAGTGTGTGACAGTAGAGTTCATCAAGTGATTTTCTTTTTTTGTTATGAGAGTGCTGGGTTTAACTCGCTGTTTGTGTGGTCGTGAGTAAGGGGTTGTGTTGAGCAGTGCTTTGTGTGTGTGGCAATGCTCATACTGTATTGAAGTACATGGTACAGATACATTGTGCTTAATAGCCATTAGCTCTGTTGTTATGTGGCGGAGCAAGGGTTAACCGTGTGTATATGTGTGTGAGAAAGAGAGAGGGTGTGAGAGAGAGAGAGAGAGAAAGAGAGAGGGGGAGGCAGGTTCGGGGGTCAGCAGCAGCAGCACATTCCTCTCTGGCTGTGCTCGAGCCCTCGGCAGCCCACTCGCTGCTCTTTGACTCCTCTGGCCATATAAGGCAGACGTCACCATGGCAACCATGGGGCTTGAATAGCAGTGTCAAATCCCTGAGCACACACACATACACACACACACACACTCCTGCTCTCAGAGAGAGAGAGAGAGAGAGAGAGAGAGAGAGAGGTGGGGGGAAGTGAGTGAGTGAGAGAGAGAAAGAGGGAGGGAAAGAGAAAGAGAGAGAGAGAGAGAGAGAGAGAGAGAGAGAGAGAGAAACAGAGCAAGGTCTGTTGACCACAGAGGCTGGCTGATCTTTCCTCTGTCCTTGATCCATGGCCAAACGGTGCTGACTTCCTCCATTCGCTCTCAGCAAAGGGACGGAAAGACGGAAGGAGAAAGAAGAAAAGCGGAAACAGTTGCACGGTGGCTTCCGGGAACGCATGGGCGAGCTGAAGCCCTGGAGCTGTTACTGCTGGATGGGCAAGTGCTGACAAAACAAGGCGAGGGAGGGACACTCGAGAGACACGGACGCATGCAGATCTAAGATTCCTCCTTCTTTTTTCCTTTCCCAAAGACCTTGCCCTCTTGCTCGACGTCTGAATCCCCATGCTCTCTTTCGAAACTGACGCAAGAGCGTACGTGGAAGCGAGAAGATCCGAGCCCGGGTTTCCCAACAGGACCGAAAGGGTGTGTGCGTGTGCGTCCGCATGCGAGAGAGATAGAGGGGACTTCCTTGAACTTTGATCCTTCATAGGGAGGGCTGAAAGAAAAACTCTGTTTATCATTAGCAGGCTTTGTCTCGTTTCCTTTCCTGGTAGCTTTGAATGTGAAGATTTATTGCGACTGGATTCTTGTTGTACTTCTGGACATGTGTACTTTATTTGTTCAGGTTCTACCGTAACCGCTGAAGAGCGAAAATTAACATTCTGGTTGTGATTATGGTTTTTAATTTTTGATTTTTTTTTTGGTGTTGTTTTGACTGTGTTCTTTTTTAAATAGTGGGAACGGAGTTCGCTAGCGCTGCAAAACACACAGCAAGAACTGGTTTGACTTGTTAGTGACCTGTGGGCAGGGCAACTGTCTCATGCACTGCTCCTGAAGCAGCACACGGCTTTTAATGCTCTCTGGCTGTAATGAGGCATTTCGGTTCTTCTTAAGAGGTGCTTTACTTTTGCCCCAGTTTCGGATTTGCGGGGCCGTGCATGTTTAGGTGTAATTTATAGTTTCCTGTAAAAGGGGCAGGCTGTATGTTACTCGCTCTTGACTGAATTCTGAACCACTTGGTGAAGCAGACGTTCTTCGAGAGACCTGGAGGATTATTATTATTATTATTATTATTATTTTTTATCTTAAACTAAGTTTTAAAATCACTAGGACTACAGTAAACATTCGCTGACTTTTTAAAAAAAAAACCCGATTCTGAATATAGGCCGTGAAAACGTTTGAGGACCTTGAGTCACTGTTTACTTTTCGCCTTAAACACTCGAGAAGCTTGAGGTTAATGTCTGCAGTGTGAACTCTTACCCGCACTCGAAGGCAAGACTGAATACTCACTGCTGCGAGAGGATTTCGTGAAGAAGAAGAAGAAGGAAAAAAAAAGCCCTGGTGGTGCACACAGCGATGGCCATGGTGGGTGGGGGATGGGGCAACCCTAATGGGAGCACCAATGGCCTGGGGGAGAAGGGCTACCTGCGGGGGGAGGAGGACGAGAGCTCTCCCCAGGCGGGGAACAGCGATGCCGAGGGTGGAGAGGATGACAAGGCCTGCGTGGTGGACTGTGTGGTGTGCGGCGACAAGTCCAGCGGGAAGCACTACGGCGTCTTCACCTGCGAGGGCTGCAAGAGCTTCTTCAAGAGGAGCATCCGTCGCAACCTCAGCTACACGTGCAGGTAAGAAATTTCGTCAAGACTTGCTGTGGTACAGCCCAAAGCAGAACCCAAATGTAATCCGGGATGAGCTTTCGGCCAGCACGTGGACAGTAATGAGCCTTGTTCATGACATATGGGAATTACGTCACCGTGCACAGCCTCAGGGATTGGTGATTAAATGTCACATAGGGCAATCTAAAGCTAGATCAGCCTTTAAGATCATTTGCTTGCACTGAGTCAAATTTGACTTTACATAGCACTGAGTCAGAATAAAAATGTCTAAAAATAATGAGTCTCACAAAATGCAAGCTACTCGTTTAAATATTTAGGCATAAACTGTGTCGGAACTGGCCGCAGTGACGCATGTAAATCAAAAGAAAGTAATGCAAACTTCAGACCTTTCAGTGAACTTTGGATAACCTGTTGTTTGGGTGTGAATTTTACTTTTCATATGGTAATACGTGGCTAAAGTGATTTCAGGTAAAGTGTTAAATGGTCTTAATTGACAAAGAAAAAACAAACAAACAAAAAAAACAACACTACTTAAATTCACTGTAGTTATTGTAGAAAGAACAATGAGCTTATGAGCTTATGCGCCTGTGCTTAAACAGCACATGAATACACAGATAGACTGTATCTATCTATCCACACACGTGTGTGTGTGTGTGTGTGTGTATATATATATATATATATATATATATATATATATATATATATATATATATATATATATATATATATATTAGTTGAATAACAATAGCTGAAAACCTTTCTGATCTGCACCTGATACTTATTATTCAGTAACCTGCCTTATCTTCACTACAAAGTTTCTTTCTCTCTCGCTCTCCCTCTCTCGTTCTGCTTTAACCAAAGAAGAAATCATGCCGGCTCCTACAGAAATATGCTAAATCAAAGTGCGTTCTTGCAATTGTGTCTATCTGGCGTGGGCTGATGATTTACCAAGGCCAGCCTTTCTGATAAGGCTTCAACCGACCATGGCACTCCACCAAGGCCAATCGTCCCTGGCATCAATTTACTGGGGCTCTGTTTAAAGAACTAGAGCCAATGTTGAATATATTAATTCTTCAACTGTCTTTCATACAGTTGCTTAGACTGCTACTTATTTCTAGGTGGTCATAGCAACTGTACGCAGGTTTTTATGGACGCTGGCGCTGATGTTATTACATTGTTGTTAAAATTCAGCAGCTTTTTTTTTAAAGCAGCGTTCATGCCTTTATAACTAAATCCAGGAAAGGTTTTAATGGTTATAATGGTTAAAAAGGCAAAAAAGTCAGCCCTCAATTTGGTAACGGAGAACCACTTAACATCATAAATGAGGAATTGATCCAAAGTTTAATGAAACCATTGTGATGAAATGGTATAAAAAATCATATACAAACCATTTTAGTAGTTGAAATACTAGTAATGGTCTTGAAATTCAGGAATGATTATAATTCAGTCATTCATGCCTTTGTTGTGTTTTTTTTTTTTTTTTTTTTTTTTAGATCAAACCGAGAATGTCAGATTGACCAACATCATCGCAACCAGTGTCAGTACTGCCGTCTGAAGAAATGCTTTCGTGTGGGCATGAGAAAAGAAGGTAACTGTCCCGGCTTTCATTGTGGTTTTGATAAATCCATATAGAGTTTATACAGTATATGGTTACAAATCTTGTCCTTGGATGGTTGTCTTTTTTGTGGGATTAAAATCTATACCGTATGCTTTGAAACTAAAAAAAAATTATTATGAGAACAAAAACTGCAGGCTTACTGTATATATACAGTATAAGTACAACTAGGATGATGAATTTATATAGTAGTTCAGTACAGCCTAAAAATGCATATTTTAACTGTATTGCATATGTAATACATTTCAGTGTATTTGTGCCACAGCCATTAAAACAAAAATTAATATAGCAATCAAAGGTATTTAATTAATAGTGTAATTAATTAATATCCAATTGTGAGTTCAATCTGGCATTCAACCAAAAAGTCCAATGCCTGCAGTGCTGATGTCCCTATGTGACCTTGGCAGGCATAGTGCCAGAGGCAGATTTGCTCTCCAAGCTGTGCTGCTCAGCACTGAGCTGCCAACTATAAATCCATATGACATGAGAATAATGCCTTGTCGAAAGCATGAAAAAAAAAATGCAGAAATGCCTCCTTTTTTTTCTGGAGGATACAATGCTCAATGAAACAGATTCATTAAAAAAAAAAAAAAAAAAAAAAAAACGGCTTATTATACGTCCTGCATTTCAGTTACTGTTTTACATATAGATTTCCCCTTGCCCTTTTCTCCTTACACGAGTACATTAGTCATTAGACCATTTTAGGAGCATGTTTAGCGATAGGATGTATTTCACTATCACGATGTAGCATCATGAAACCCGTTACGGCTGGGAAGCATGGCTTTAAGTGTAAGCCTGGTGCGCAGTGGTAGGTACACCGATAGACTCTGATGTATGCTGCCATCCCATACCGAAGCTAACAGCGTGAGATGTGTATCTGTGGTGCTGGGTGTCAACCAGCCATGAGTTGAAGGCGATTGGTTGAGGCAGGGAGATCCAGTTGCATATCGGGAAAGGGTGTGATGAGATGCCGTGACCTTTCTGCTTTGTGTAAATATAAATAACAAAACCTGATAAAAAATGCTTTCCAAGTTAAGGTCTGTTCAGCAGCAAAGCAAACACAGGATAACCTTAGCAAGCGAGAAGTCACTTGTAGTTTGTCCCTTGGGCATGTAGGGTCTGATTCTGTGGGCATGTTCTGTCCTGCGGATTAGCACATTAGTGAAAGAAGCTAATTGTACTAGGTACGTTCACTCAACAGAGGCAACAATGATCTATGCAGCTTCCTACCAGAGTTGATGTATTATTTTTTTTTATTAGTGATGACAGTATGTTTTTCAGGTTGTACGCGTGTCTGTCCAAGATCATCGTAGTGCAAAATGATCGAACATTTGCAAAACTTGTGTGGAATTATTAACGCAACTAACAGATGAAACGATTTTGGAAGATAATCAGCAAAATCTAATGTCTGAAATTGCTTTCTTCTTAGGCATGAAGGACTACTGTCAAGTTCTTTGTAATGCCTTTATACATAATTAATGACAGCTGGTATGTGACCGGATGATGAAATATAAAACATGAGGCCTTGGTTGGTGCATTTTTGTGTCGAACAGTATGAATGGGGACTGTAGTAGGAGCTGAAGATGGACTGGTTCAAGACAATGTCATACCTGCTTTGCATAGAATTAGGAAAATCACAAATTTACATAGAATTAAGACATTTACCTAGAATTAAGAAAATCCTTACATTTCACCAACAGTGGACTATTATTTGTTTTTGGCTAAGACGAGGCTCATGTTTTTTTTTATTATTGTATTTTTGCTTTCGCTTTTCTGTACATGATGTCCCAGAAGACTTCACACATAAGACTTTTTTTTATTTTTTTTTTAGCAAAGCAAACTGTCTAACATCCTCTACATTGATTTGCATTTCTTTGTAAATACACACCGTCATCTCTTCAACTAGCATTAACACATCTGATGTTGTGCATGTAATTGTAATGTAATGGTCCTGGTACACTGCGGCCCTCATGTGCTCCCACGGGTAAAAATCCAGTGGGATTAAGCCTGGAAACCTCAAAGGTCACTCTTCCAATCCATGAACCCGGAAACAGTTTATCTGACCGTCCCCTACTGTATGTATGCAGACTTTTGAGACACCCTTGTAGTTTGGCTCACGTGACACTGCCCCCTAGTGTTCAGTCTCATGTTACATACAAGCATGAGGGCAGACATCTACTGTATGTGAGCAGCTGTGTACAAATGCCTTGCAAATATGCCTTAGCAGAATAACCCAGGCCTTAAAGGCTTTCTATGTGCTGTAGTTTCCTTCGGAAGAGAAACCTGCTCATGAATCTTGTTCCTGTTCGAAACTGGTGCATGAAGCTGTGAAAAATGAGAAATGAGCAATAACCAGATTCATGTTTTGTGCCTTAAGTTCACAGGACGTATCAGCAGGTTCAAGCTCTCATTGTGCATCAGTGTACATTTTAAATGAATTTAACAAAAAAAAAAAGATTTTAATCAAATTAAAAAGAAATGTACTGAATCATGCATAGGAACAATAGAGTGTAATGGAATAGAATTGAATTGTTTCTTATGAGGTAACTATTCTGTCTATACCTGAGCTGTTGTAAGCCTTGTTACTTAAATTCGCAACCTAGGTTTCTTATTAAGCCTAGCAAGCCGATGTGGCTCAGAGATGAAAGAAAAATAAACAATTAATTAACAATTATTTCTAAGGAAATCACATTAGAATTGCATTGTTCTGACTGCCAGAAGTAGTACATGTAGGTAATACATTGTTGAGTCGCGATTCTGATCCCTTTTATCAGCTGCTTCCTTTCAAAAAAATTTTTTCTTACTTTGCATGGATGTACAACAAGAACAACTTGTGCTCTACATGATGACATTAACAATGCAAATCTTTTCTTTCTTTTTTATTTTTTTCCTGTAGCAGTCCAGCGTGGACGCATTCCTCCATCACACTCAGGAATCAGCCCAACCTCCATGGTCTCGGCTGGTGGAGGAGGGCCAGGAGGCCCGGGCATGGCCGGTGACTTTTTCAACGGTCAGCCAGCGCCTGAGCTTATCTCACAGCTCCTGAGAGCTGAACCATATCCCAACAGTCGCTACGGAGCTCAGTGTGGTCAACAGTTGCCTGGAGGCCACGGATCTGTCATGGGCATCGATAGTATTTGTGAGCTGGCTGCCCGACTTCTCTTCAGCACCATTGAATGGGCTCGGAACATTCCCTTCTTCCCTGACTTACCTGTCTCGGAGCAAGTGGCCCTGCTGCGCCTCAGTTGGAGCGAACTGTTCATCCTGAATGCAGCACAATCAGCTCTGCCCCTACACATGGCCCCATTGCTGGCTGCCGCTGGCTTCCACGCTTCCCCCATGTCTGCCGAGCGTGTCGTCTCCTTCATGGACCAGGTGCGAGTCTTCCAGGACCAGGTGGATAAGCTTACACGACTACAGGTGGACTCTGCTGAATACAGCTGCCTCAAAGCCATAGCCCTCTTTTCACCAGGTACGTGGTGCGAATTCACGACTCAGTTAATCATACTGCATGTCTTGGAAATATGCACGCCTATGTGCCTATTTGCTAGTTTTATTGAATTTTCTGTTTGGGCCAAGGCACATTATATTTCTGCGGAAATCTGAAACTGAAGTTCACTTTCTGTCTCTCATAGATGCATGTGGACTGACAGACCCAGCCCACGTGGAGAGTCTGCAGGAGAAGGCTCAGGTGGCTCTGACTGAATACGAACGCATGCAGTATCCGACTCAACCGCAGCGCTTCGGTCGCCTCCTTCTCCGCCTGCCCTCTCTCAGAGCTGTCCCCGCAAACCTCATATCTCAGCTCTTCTTCATGCGACTGGTGGGCAAGACACCTATCGAGACACTCATTCGAGACATGCAGCTCTCTGGCAGCTCCATCAGCTGGCCGTACGTGCCTGGACAGTAGCTGGGTCGGACACCCCGCGAGCAGACGGCAGTCCGCCACTCAAACTTTGACTTTCGTGTTCTGTGTGGGCTTATAGGATTGTGATATGTAATTTCCTTTTAGGGTGCTGCGAGAATATTCATGTTGTGTTGCAGCATCTCATTGCTCATTAGTGTACATGGAGAAGGATGGCCAAAGGTCAATATGCTGTCACATGTCCTTGGGCAGATGAATAGTGTCACTTGATTTTGGGATACCTCAGGTTTTTTACGTAAATAGCAGAACTTATAGAGGTGACTCTATTGTAAATGCATAAGCACAGTGACAGATCGTTGACGGAAAATTATGTCTAGTGAAAGAAAAGACAATACATTTAAGGCATTGCATTCAGAGATGACTATCTCAACGCTGTGATATATGACTGATCCAGGTCCAGCTTTAAACAATTACAGGAACGTTCCTGCTATACCTAAGAAGAATTACTATTTCAGTTATAACAATTGATTATGTAGTTTAGACAAATTAACCTACTCATGAAGGTAATGCCATGGACTGCAGTGCTACTTACTTGAGAAATCAGTAGTGAATATGTATTGTAAAATGTGATGGTCACATTGTTAAAAAAAAAAAGAAGCTCTGTGTACTCTTACGTAATTGGGTCCAAATTGTTTTTTCATATTGTCGGCCATGAAAAAAATCCAATATTTTTGCATACGAATAATTAAAAAGCATTCATCCAAACACTCTGAACAGTTTGTGCTGAAATTTTGACTAGATTGCAATTTATTCTTTGGTCTTGGATTCTTTGGATTTGGATTGGATTACAGGAAATCCAAATTTGTCAATTGGGGACTAAAGGAAAAGGTATACTTTTATAGTTAGAGTACTATTTCATCATAGGTCACATGGTTTTATTCAAGATTTAGTTAATCGTCATGAAGAGCAGATATTTATGTTCGAATACTTTAGGTATATTTTAGGTATACACTTACCGAACACTTCTTTAGGTATGGCTTGCTGGGTTAATATTGGGTTGGACCCAATTTTGCTTTCAGAACAGTCTTATTTCATCATGCCACAGATTCACTAAGGTCCTGTAAGCATTCATCAGAATTTTTGGTCCATATTGACATGATAGTAACATGCAGTTAATGCAGATTTGTTGACCACACATCTATGCAAATCTCCCGATACAGCACATCCCAAAGGTGATTTGTTGGATTAAGACCTGTTGAGTGTGGATATACAGTATATATTGTCATATCCAAGAAACCAGTATAAGGTTATGTTAGCTTTTAGTGACATGGTATGCTATCCTATCATCTCAAAGTGATGGCTGATGCTCAGTTGGTATTAAGGGGCCAATTTGCCAATAGCCTGACTGGTTGATATAAGCGAAGATAGACCCATGCTTTCATTTTTGCAGCAAACTCTGACCCCACAACTCGAGACACATCAGACCAGGCAATGTTTTTCTAATCTTCTATTTTCCAATTTTCATCATGACGATGTTATTTGCGTCATTGTCTCATCATCTATACCACTTTATTCTGTATACAGGATTGCGGGGGGTCTGGAGCCTATCCCAGGAGCCTATCCCAGGAAGGTCTGGAGCCTATACCCACTAGGTGGGGTACACTCTGGACAGGGAACCAATTAACCTTATCTGAATGTCTTGGACTGTAGGAGGAAACTTGAGCACGGGGAGAACATGCATCCAGTATGTCCGCCTCTTGACAATGCCTAAATGCATATAGTCACCATGGTGTAATTGACTGATTAGATATTTGCGTTAATGAGCAGCTGAACAGCTGTACCTAATGAAATGGCTGGTGGGTGTAAATTATTCATAATAACTGAAGAACTTTCTGTATTTAACGAAAATTATTTTACTTTCTGTTTATTTGGTAGTTTAAATGATTTTAAAAATCCTAAACATTTCTAAAATGACCAAATAAGATTTCATAGTGGCATTTCATTAATATTTTATTTTAATTTAGTTTTAGATCAACCTCCAAAATAGGAATGTACTGAATGTCAGTGCACTTTACAACCCGAATTCTGGAAAAGTTAGGATTTTTTTATTTATTTAAATAAAATGAAAACTAAAAGATTTTTTAAATCACACAAGCCAATATTTTATTCACAAAATAGGGACACAAGGAAAATAAATGTTTAAACTGAAAAATGTTCTCATTTCACATTTGATGCCTACTACAGGTCTCACAAAGGTTGGGACAGGGGCAACAAAGGGCTGAACAAGCAAAACATTTTGAAGTGATCCAGCTGGGAGAACATCTAGCATCAAGTCTGCAACATGATTAGCTATAAAAGGGATATCTTAAGTAAAGATGTAAAGTGGATCTCCAAAGAAAGAGTGCCTAAGAAGATTGTGGAATACTTTAAAAACACGTTCCTCAACTTCAAATTGCAAAGGCTTTGCAAATCTCATCATCAAAGATTCATAAAAACTGGAGAAATCTCTGTGCGTAAGGGACAAGGCTGAAGACCTTTGTTGGATGCCCATGGTCTTCTGGCCTTCAGGCGACACTGCATCACTCATCGACACTGTCATTGACGTTACTAAATGGGCCAGGAATACTTCCAGAAACCACTGTCGGTAAACACAATCCACTGTGCCATCTGCAGATGCCAACTAAAGCTCTATCATGCAAAAAGGAAGCCATATGTGAACATGGACCAGAAGTGCTGTCGTGTCCTATGGGCCAACAAAGTGGTAAAGTGTTCTATTGTCAGACAAGTCCAAATTTGACATTTGTGTTCAAAATCATGGATGCCATGTCCTCCTGGCTAAAGAGGAGTGAGATCTTCCAGCATGTTATCAGCATTCAGTTCAAAAGCAAGCAACTCTGATGGTCTGAAAGGTTTTAGACGACTTCTATTTCAGGGAAGGCTTTGTGTATTTCAGCAGGACAATGCAAAACTCCATACTGAAGCTATTACAACAGCATGAACTTTGTAGTATTAGAGTCCGGGTGCTGAACTGGTCTATCTGTAGTCCAGATCCTTCACCACAAACTCTTCAGCAGCTGGAAACCTCAGGCAAGAATGGGACCAAAAGAAGAGGTGATGCTACCCCATGGTAAAGACTTTTAACTTTTGAGACCTGTAACATGCATGAAAGTTGGAATTAACTCATTTAGTGGATAAAATTGTAAAAAAAAAAAAAAAAAAAAAAAACTTTTCCAGAATTTGGGTTATACATGGAAACATGGATAGACTAAATGCAGCGTCAAATATAGTTCATAATGTATATTCTGTTAACCCAACCATTCGGGTCACATGACTATAATGTTCAGGAGTAGACTTAGCTAACAAGACATTGTAATCTCGTGCATTTTTAATGCAGGGACAAAATGGTGGAGAGAAAAAACAGTTTAGAAATGTATTTGGGGCAATAAAATTCCTTACATTTTAGATATAGTTGTTTTGCTTCACTAAGAACAAATATAAGTTGGAAACTAAACCACATTTTCTATAAAAGCTGAGGTAATTTCATTGTTTTTGTTGCTAGCTAGTTAGCATGCTGGATCATTAACTATATAGCTCATAAAATGATATGGGTAAACAGAGCCCTGTGCTGGAAGTCATTATTTGTGTGATGTAGGTTATTAAATGTACATGGAAGCAGGAAGTCAGAGCAGTTACAGTTTGGAATTTCTACCTCCAAGCTGCAGTGGGAGTAGCAAAGTACCTGCGATAAGTGGTGCATATTTTCCAGCTCAAAGCAGCAATTTCTACAGTCGGGTTTATGGATAAACAAGTGGGTATGTTTAATGCGAGTAAACTTTTATGAGGTAATATTTTGCATATTAATAAGAATACACTGATTCTATGTACATAATTGTATGTAATTGTATTACATACATAATTGTATTACTACTTAAATAACTGTACAACATATGGATAAGTTGTAACATTAATAATGAAAGTACATGACTACGTTAGTGCAGTGAATGATCTAAGGAACTGATAAATTGATAAACCTAACCACTCACTCTGAGGATGAATTTAACCATATAACCCTCATCCTGTAGTCGAACCTAACCCTAACCCCAAACCTTGGGTTGGAGTGTGATGTCATGTGAACATAAAGATACATTAACATATCAAGCACTTTTTTTTAAATGTTTTTTTTTCTTCGTTTGCCCTTTCTCTTTCTTGGGGTCATCAGATCAGATCATTTGATCTACAAGTTATGTTCTACAACAGATGCTCTTCTTATCAAACCCAACATTTCTCCAGTTTTGGAAGCTCGCAATGGTGAGGCCATCCGATTAGAAACCTAGACCCTCAACCACACCCACCACTGCTCAAAATAACACTACTAGAAAAATACACTGGGGACACTTATGCTCCATATTTCAATTTCGCACGTAGCAAATGTATTACAAAAGCTAAACTCTACTTACCTACATAATTTTATCCTTAGGGATTAACCATAAAGGAAAAAGCCAAAAGCACAACCAAAACAGCTACAAGAATTATTGAATAGCTACAAATATTTATACAGATTATAGTTGGGGACATGGTCTTTCAATATATTTATGAGCTGAACTAAACAGATGTTTCTATAGCTATTACAAATAAACTTATCCATGAATGAATTTGGATTCAATTCCCAAATGTATTTAAAGATCCATGTTACTGCCAAGTCAAGATATGTGATAAACAAAATTAAAACAAAAAGATTTTCGCAAATAGTGTTGTCTAACAACATTGTGTGTGAGAAGCTGTTGCTTTTTCTTTGTCCTGTTATGTAATAAAATGAGTGGACCACAGATGGATACATGGTTGATGCATCAACCTGGTGCATACCTGTATGATAGGAAACAAAATGGGAAAAAAGGGAGCTGTCATCGTATACCTTGTGAAACAAAAACCACTAAAAAAAAAAAAAAAAAATGAGGCGGATGATGCTGCAAACCAATGTTTCTGTATTGTTTATAAGGATTACTTGTAATTAAAAAGGTTTTATGTGAAACAAAACACTTTTGCTGCACTAATTTGCTGTCACTACCTTCTGTTTGACTCAGCATGGGTTTGCAATATTTATTAAAACTCCAACACATTACTATAAATTAACACAAATACAACTGCAAGGATGATTTATTCTTTATGCCAGAATGTGGGAGGTGAGGTTATAGCTTTTTGTGTAATCATGCATAATGCACACTTATGTAACCCAAATAATTTAGACAGAATATTTTGGTCATTGTCCTTATAACACGCTTAAATATTCAAATATTCTGTTAGTTTGTATTAGTTTGAATTAGTCATCTGATTTCGCTGTCAAACTGTTTATATACACATAGCAGAGTGGGTTCCAAATCTGCCCTCGTCATCCCGCTGTGTATTAGAGATATTTGGATGAGATGTTTGAGGTCTAGCATCATGACAAACAGCAACTCCACTGCAACTTAGAGTAACTGAATTTCTAACATATTAAAGTATTTTTAACCCACAAATTTACATGCTGCGTAAATTGCAGTTCATGTGGACGAGTCATATTGCATACTGCAGTTCATGTGTGCGAGTTGTCTGGTTTTATATTCGATATCCTCAAAACTCTGAAATGTTCTTAAACGATTACTGTCTATGAGTTAACTTTATGGATCACATGTCCAAAACATTTTACAGCATTGTTTTTGAGTAACCTGAGCATCTCAGGATTGAAGGATACCATGATGTCTTGAAACAAACAAGTACGAGAGAAGTTTATTGGATTCAAGCAATAAACTTTCACAGGGCTTTAATGCAAGATTCAGGATATAAGGATAGCGGGTAGGCAGTGGTCATTTATTGTTTCTTTAAAAGTTTTCTTTTAAAGAAAGGAGGTAGAGGGAAGCAAACATTTATACTCGAAATCTTTGGCCTTTAAAAAATATATATTTACTTATTTTTTCCATCCATTCATCTAGGAACCTCTGTAGTCCATCTAGGAAGCGTGAATTTGAGTGGCGATTACAATTGTATTTTATCCCATTTTTTACAACTGTGGTGGGGCCTGCGAGGCCCTGGGAGGAAACCGGAGTACACAGACGAAACCTAGTGAGCACAGAAGAACATGCAAACTCTATGCACACAGACCCGAGGCAGGAATCAAACACTTTTTTTTGTGATTTTGTTAATTTTACTACTCTCTCAGTATTTATGGATTCTTACTTACTTATTTACTTACTTGCTGATTGATTGGTTGATTAATTGATTCTCCTTTACCAGACTTCAAAATCATTGTGTGTGGGGTCCTTTTTGTGTGTGGAATAAACCTGTCTAAGTGATTACATTTTTAAAAGCACTTATCCTTTCATTATTTAAACCCATTTTAAGCACCTTTTAGACTCACCTCTTGTGGTAACCCTAACCGTAATCATAATGTTGGGTTTTGACAGTAGCAGAAAACAGAAACAGTAGAAACTTGTTACAGAAAACAGTAGCAAAGTAGGATTTCTTAAGTAGGCTTCAGCACAAGCGACCTCAAAGCAACCCCATTTCCCCTCTTGTCTGTTCTAACCATTCGGCATGCAACATCTTAGATTTTTTAAAGCTTGAATGATTTATAAGTCACTGTGTGGCTTAACAAACAAAAACATTCCTCTGAAACTGTTCAGGTACAGGGACTAGACTGAAATTGAGAGCACTTCAGGAAGCCTGTTGAAGGATTCCTCAAGCAGAATTTGAAGGAATTATATGTAGTATAATCAGAGTTAAGCATTTTCACATATCCGAGTAAGAAAGCTGGGTAGATGGAATACAGCACACATGGAGCAGATAGGGCCTTGCTCAAGGGCTCATCAGTAGCAACTTGGCGGTGCTGGAGCGTGAAACCCCCCAACCTCCCAATCAATAACCCAGAGCTTAAGCTTTTGAGCCAACACTGCCCTCTGTGTTAGGATTAGTGTTTTTTTGAGTGTCATACTTTCCTCCATATTAAAGACTTTTTTTTCCATTGGCAAGGACTGGTTCCTTTTCAAAATAATATATAAGGTAAAATGAACTAAGTAGGGAACCAGTATCTTTTCAAATCCACTATGAAACTGAAAAGTGTGCTGAAAATCTAGTAACAAACTGGCTATGTGATAATGGTATTCAGCTACTGGAGCCATGGCCTGGGTCAGCTCCAGCATTAAACCCAATAGACAATGGTGAAGAATGCAGTAGCAGTCAAGAAACCGTCTTCTGTACACAGTCTTCAGGAAGCAACCAAGCAGGCATGGATGGCGCAAGTGACACCAGAGTACTGCAGACGTCTTTTTGACTCTGTGCCCAACCGGATTCAGCTGGTTTAGAAGAATAAAGGACTTCATACTAAATATTGAGTGTTGTATAGCAATTTCATTGCATAAAAAACGCATTATTAGCAGGAGAATTAAAAAAAAAAAAAAAAACTGCCCATTTGTATAACCAAGAACTGGTCTAAAACCGAAGTCTTTTTAGTCTCCTAATAAAGGTTCTTTACATTTTAGATTATGCAAAAATCTATTTTACATTTTTTGAGATGTTGGTTCACACATCAGCAAACACTGGTTTGTTATTTCACTTACTTTAATGTGCAGAATTTTAAGATAACCCAAGGGCACAGGCCTTGATCTGAATCTGAAACTATTTTCTTTTAGGAGATAATTTGTGTTTTTTGAGAGGACAAAAAAAGCAGCTTACTATATTTAAAGCAACACTTACACTCATATTTTTATGTTACTGTAAAAACTTTTTATGTGATAATTTATGCCTCACAGCTATTAGTGCAATGCTTATATCCAAGTACATGATCCTGAGACATTGAAAAAAACAGAGCTTAATTTGGAAATGGTTTCTGGCTATATTAATCTGAATGTTTTGAAGAGAATAAACATCTCTTCCTTGCAATCACCACATACGGGTACAATGACAGCCAGCTGAGGAATAATCATAAATAACTCAAAATGTATATTCTTGCTTTATTTTGTAGCAATAGATGTTCTTAGGACAAGTTAAGAGAGAATGCTTGGATCTTGTACTGTATCTGCTATGCCTTCAGGGAGAAATTATGTTCTCTTACATAATGAGACATGATGGCAAATAGAAAACTTCAGTTTCACCCAATTAGGTACTGTAAAGAATATTGTTCTTTTTTGATGTCATTATGTTTTATATATAAAAAAAAACAATACATGTAGACTATTGGCATAAATAAGACTGCAGTGCACTGACTTGTTTTCTCTTGATAAAGGCATATGAAAAATGTGTATGAAAAGTGCAAACTGCATTAACAGCAGATAGATAAAGACATAGCTATCAAAAAGTAATGAAAGTTTGGATGATATCACATTTAAATTTGGATTAACTTAGTTAGTTAAGAGCTGCTCATTTTTATGCAGCGGTAAAACAACGGTAAAAACAAAATTATTATTTCATGGTAACTTAGCTAAAAAGAGCAATGGGCAATTTTGAGTCTGCCCTGTGCAGTGGCCTTTACAATCTCCAGATTCGAATCCATAATATACAGTATATATTAGTAGTAGTATATTGATCCTTTAAAAGTGCTCTATGAATGGATATTTTTATTTCAACTTTACATTATACCTGGGATTATGAAACACTAGTATATATTTTTTGTAAAAACGTATTGTGTGAAAAGACTACACAAGTACTGATTAACTGTTTCATCATAATGTCCAATTTTTTTTTTAGAAATTATGTAAGCAGTCAGACAAAATTATTAAATAATGTACAAATTGCGACATTTCCAAATAATACAATCAATGAAATAAATTAATAAAACTAAATATCTTTACAAAATAGCAAATTAAGGAATAAGAACACACTAATTTCTTAACCCCCCCCCCCCCACTTTTTTTTACGATATAAAGCTTTTGAAATAAATCCCTACTGTAGGTAACATATGTATGTTTGAACAGTGTAACTATTTCCTATGTAAGATATGCTGTATAGTCAGTCACCCTGCAAATGACTCAGCAGAAAATAACATTAGAACATGTGTACAAGAGTCTCACTTCACCGTAAACTGTGTCCAGCAGAACAAAGAAAATTATATATTTTTTAGCCTCTAGCTAATTATATATGTTAAGATTGCAACATTAAATAAAACAGCTAAACTAACCGCGATATGTTTGCTTCACTGTCTACCCCTGCTGAAGACTGACAGTCTCCCTCTGTGTGGTCATTTGACTCCATGTGGTTATTGTTATTGTGGCTGATTGGTGAAACACAGTCACATGGTAGATCCACCGGCTGCATTTCTCTGGCAAACACAAAGAATATCTAAAGTGTCGAATAAATGGTTAAAAAACTAAAGAGTCGAGTGTAGCCGAATGTAGCGGAGTAAGAGTAGCGTTGCTTCTTCACAAATCTACTCAAGTAAAAGTAAAATGTATGGTGCAGTAAAACTACTCATAGAAGTAACTTTTTTCAAAAAGTTACCTAAGTAAATGTAATGGAGTAAATGTAACACGTTATTACCCACCTCTGAGAAGAACCATGGACAAAAATTGGTGTGGTCCAGTTGAACGTAGAAATTCAATGCAGACAACTCAGTCAGTATGCATTCATTTTCTGTAAACCTGGCACTTGAAACTATAGGGTGCAGTTTCTGCTTATTTCCTGCAGTCTTCTTGCCTTATTCTTAAAATGTGAACCCTCTGATTAACCTTAAATGATTGCATTACTACATTGATCCTGTAGAGGGCACTCATTGGTCTTTTAGAAAGCAGTGTGGTGTTTTGTAAAACATTTAACACTTCTTCTACAACAATCCTACTCCTGCTATTTACTGATGTCACTGTTGATACGAATTGGGGCATTTAAAACACATAGTCACCCTTAAAATATCCATATTTCATTGGATTCAAATCCTACTTTTAATAATATAAGGGAATAAATAGATCTGTTTAAGTAGTTAAACCTCTTGGGCCACCAAGACCTCACCATAGTCTGAAAGAAAGGGGGTTTAAAAAAGGAATTTTGAAAAACTGTTATCATGGTCAGGGTGGTGTTGGATTTGGGCCCCATGGGACAGGACAGGTGACTGCGTTGTGGTGGGCTGTCCAAATATATTCAACTGATGTTTCCAAGTTGCCTATGCCTTGCCTTCTGTCCTAACCCCCTTGAGATAACCTCCAGATCACCAGAGATCCTACACATGATATGAGCTATAGATAATGAATGGAGAGATGGATTTTTACAGGGATAAAATAGTTTGTACCACAAATAAGAACACTAACAACAATGCCAAATGTAAATTTAAATGTACGAAATAAATATAATGCAGACACCTAACAAGTTAGTTCGTTAAAAGTTATATTTTTGTCTTCAAATGTGCATTATTTATGACATTGCACAAAACTATTGCTGCAAATGTATTTATGCAAATTTATGTGAAGGCTTTCTTTGATACAGTGGTGGTATCAGCCATCTTGTTTGGAGTGGTCTCCTGGGGAAGCAACATCTCAACCGCAGCCAAAAAGAGACTTGAATATCTTATTAGGAGGGCCAGCTCCGTTCTGGGAAGTCCTTTTGACCCAGTGCAGGTGGTGGGAGACAGGACGATGTTAGCCAAGCTATCATCCTTGCCAGAGAATGAATCCCACCCTATGTATGAGACTATGAAAGCACTGGGCAGTTCTGTCAGTGATAGACTGCTTCATCCAAGGTGTGTGACGGACAGTTACCATAGATCCTTCCGTCGTGCTGCTGTAAGGCTGTACAACCAGCACCGATCTCAGATTCCAAACTCCACATACCTGTATATGAGCTAATAAGTAGAAAGTATAAATGTATAAATAGTATATAAGAATATACTTTATAAAATAGGTTGTATAAAAGTATATGCATCTTTATTTACATCAATGTGCATTATTGTTAATCTTATCTTCATGCACAAACTGTGCAAAACTGTTAATGTTTTTTATTTATTGTCTGGAGCTGTTGTAATATATATTATAGTATATAATATATACATTTGAAAAAAAACTTTTGATTGAGAATGTACAAAAATAGGGGAGTCGTCTGAGGAAACAGTAACACTATATCAAAATGTAAACATTTACATTCGTTCAAAATTATTTGATATTGAATTACACATACTGTACGATACTTGATAAAATCTATGAATATTTTATATACACCTCTAGCGAAACACTCACTCACTCATTTATCATCTATACTCCTTTATCCTGTATACAGGTTCACAGGGGCATGAAGCCTATCCCAGGAGATCTAGAGCACAAGGCGAGGTACACCCTGGATGAAGTGAAGGACACACATGGACACACTCACTGGACTGTGGGAGGAAACAGGAGTACATGGAGGGAAACCCACCAAGCACTTGATGAGGATGCAAACTCCATGCACACAGACCTGAGGCAAGAATTGAACCCGGACCCTGGAGGTTGTAGGCGCCATTGCTATCCACTAAGGCATCATTCTAGTGAAACGGGCGGGGGGCGGGGGTAGTAGTAGCCCCAACGTTTTTTTTTTTTTTTAAAGATTTTTTCTCTTTTAAAAAAATAGCAGGTTAATTGTTTGTTGTATTTTTCTGGTTATACAAATTATTTTATCTAATGAAATATTTCAATAATTATTATTTAAACATTCATGCATTTAAATTATTTATAATAATACACATATAAAATCAGAAGTTATCATTTTAAAAGTAAAAATATTAAATTAGAAGGCGAATACATCATTTAGGCAAATACACGCACGCGCACACACACGCACGCGCGCGCACCCTCTCCCTCTTTTGCTCCCCCTCCCCCTCTTGGCTCCGCCCACAGCGTGGTATCTGCATGCTGTCACTCATGGGTGGAACCACAGCTCCGTGTCTCAAATCCCTGTAAGGGGCGCGTTTTATTGTTCGCGGAATCAGGGGGTAAAAAAAAAAACAACAAGCCAGTTTGTATTACATTTTTAAGCATGTCGTACATACCCGGACAACCTGTCACTGCTGTCGTGGTAAGTCGTGTTTGATTCTGGCATGCAGAAAGTTTCAAGCTCGTCCCCAGTCAGGAACACTGGGTTAGCTAGTAAGGCATCAGGCTAACTTGTTTTACTTTCGAACAACAGTCGTGTAAAAACTATAAAGCTGCTTTAAATACGAATTTAATTAACTGACATTTTAGTGACTTTTAGCTAACCTTCGTGTAAGTGCGCCATATAGCTAGCTAAATGTAGTTTATTAAAGTTACCAGTCTGTCTCGTAGCTAGTAGCTGTGTTGTCTGAATCATACAAACATGACTAATGACCAGCCTCTACATTACAGTAAATATATTAGCCAAGTATAAAGTGCCTGATGTGTTTAAATTACGAAATCAAACGATTTATATGACTTGCTAAAAGCAGCAGTTAGCACTTAAGTTAACCAGCTAACCAAAGGTTAAAGGGAGCTAGTAATGATAATTATTAACTCAGTAAGTCTGAGTGTCTCGAGTGGGAAATAACCTCACTCACACTGAGTTAAAATACACAGCATTATTTAGAAAGGGTGTTCTGGCTCCTCAGGTGAACGCTGGGCGTGACTTATTGTCTCTAACTGACCTGCAGGTAAAGTTAGTGTGTGTGTGCTTCCATATAAGGAGAAGCCGCGCAATCAGCTCTGAGCTCAGTGTGTCAATGAGCTGCACATGAACCCTGCTGAAGAAACTAAACTCTGTGCTTTCTTCCTGTGTGTCTTTCAGCAACGGATCGAGATTCATAAACTACGTGATGGGGATAATTTAATATTAGGTTTCAGCATTGGAGGTGGAATTGATCAGGATCCGAGTCAGAATCCGTTCTCGGAGGACAAGACAGACAAGGTGAGAGAATGACATTTGTCTTGACCATACATGCATGCCGAAGTTTGTTTTGACCTGAAATGTTATTTCCTGCTTTTCTTAAAAATTAGGGCATTTATGTCACGAGGGTATCAAAAGGAGGACCAGCCGAAGTTGCCGGTCTCATGATGGGGGATAAAATAATGCAGGTAAGAAAATTAGATGTATTTTACATAAATAAATTATTGTGGAACTTGATCACTTTTTGCCCTCAATAGTCTGTAATGTGGAAGGAAAGTTAGGACCAGATGACATTACAGCTTGAACTTTGGATAAAAATGCTAATGCAGCACTGACACAAATGACGAACGAACATTCAGACCAGACATTCAAAAGTTTTAAAGGCTATATGGTGGTACCTCGGCGTACAAATTTGACCCGTTCAAAAATTCATATGGCGCAAAGCATTTTCCTGTAGGAAGTAATGTTGATGCAGATAATCCATTCCAGGCACCCAAAAATATTTCCAATATTACGAATTTCTAATGCTATAATCATATATTTGAAAAGCAAAAATTTAGAAAACATTTAGAAAAGTATTAATTAATTAAAAATTAATTAAAATATGAAATAAATAGGCAATAAACCTCACTTAACCTTAATTTATGATTTCTCCTGGCACCGGATGCTTTAAAAACAAAACTGAAAGCGGCTTTTCTTGGCTTTCCACCGATGCAAGAAAAGGTTTTGAACGGCTCCCGGATATACGCTCAACTCAGTTAGGCTCTGCTCGTATGCTGAAAATGCTTTGTATGCCAAGGCAGATTTCTTGCAATATTGCAGTTCTTAAGGTGAAAATTTGTGTGGCTCATATGCCGAGCTACCACTATACCCCAATCTGTACCGGGAAAGGAAAGAAGTAACCACAGGACATTCCAGCTTGAACTTTGGATGAAAACGCTGATGCAGCACTGACACACACGAGGAACGACCATTCAGACGAGATATTCTAAATTTGAAACAAAGTCATGGTCACACTGAAGGCTATACTGGTGTGAGCCTGCATGTAGAAATACACAATTCCTTATTGCATTATGCCATGAGAATTTTAAAATCATTTTGACCACCAGGGCAGCACATTGCCATAGTGGTTGGCACTGGGGTCGCACACCTCCTGGTTCGAGGGTTTGATTTGTGTCTCAGGCCTGTGTGCTTGGAGTTTGCATGTTCTCCCCTTGGTTGGTAGGTTTCCTCCCACAGTCGTAAGACACGCATTGTCATTTCCAAATTACCCGTTGTGTGTTTGCATATCCTGGTGACTCTATGATTGGCACCCTGTTCAGTGTGTATCCTGCCTAGTTCCCAGAGTCCCCTGGGATAGAGTACAGGCCTCCCATAATCCTGTACAGGATAAACGGTATATTGAATGAGAGGTTTTGTCCACCAGAGGCTGCTCTCATGTTGATTCTTGGATTTCTGTCACATACTGTACACACAGTAGACCCCCATGTGGCCCATATGCGTATGTTACTAGGCACAGTCTTAAGATTAATCTTCTGAAATATCTTTTGCTTGATTTATGACCGGTTACTGACTGTGGACTTGAAGAGAGAGTGCAACATCTGGGACGATTCAAAGGACATTTAACCTGTCAGAATGGTTTGATTGTCTTGCTTTTAACATCTGAACACAAGCCAGACATTTGGGAGCTTTGATCATGCCTTACTTTATTCATTTAGCTGCACATACAAGAAATATTTCATTGTCATTAATGTTAACAAGATTCAAAACGCATGGGAACATAGAGATCTTGGTAATAGCAAATCAAATGCAAACTCACAATTGACAACAAGATAGTTAATGGTACATGTAATGAAACCTGATGTGTTTAAAAGTTCATAATCCATGTGTATAAAATCAAAAGCAATGTAAATGTTTATCCTTGCCCTTGGTTTTACAAGGTTGCCCTTACAACATTTTGAAAATAAAAATAGTTAACATTCATAACCCAGAAAGGCTGATGTGTGTAAACTGGTCAGCCAGGCAGCGAACATAAAATGCTAGACTTCAGTGTGAACTGAATTTCTGTCAGATTAACTGAGATGTGAAATTTGCATATTAATCTGCAATAAAAATCTTTCACACATGGTTTGCATACATTCCAGAAAGTTGCATGGAGAAACCTGGAGACACATTCAGAAAAGACAGACTTTTTCCAGAGCAAGAGCCTCATTTATCAGTGTTTTATTAAAGTTTACGATGTGCTGAAATGTTCTTAACTAAACCAGGCTAAAATTCAGTCAGATTTTCTAAGGAATCTCAGGCTATTATGGGTGCAGATTCAGTAAAAACTGAACATTTCAAGACTGAAAAAAGACTAGGTGACTCATGTGTCTGGTTTTAGTGAGTCTATGCCCATAATTGCTGACAGGAGGGGAACATGATGATGTGGTCTTCTGCTGTTGTAGCTCATCCACTTCAAAAATGTATAATTTTATTTTTGGTGCATGCCGAGATGCTTTTCTGTTTACTACGGGTGTAAAGATGATTATAATTCCTACATAACTTAGACATTAGCGCAGTGCAATGATTTTTTTTTTTTTTTTTGCATATCACAATAAGGAAGCTTGGGTCAGAGTGCAGGGGTCAGCTAGGATACATCACCTCTAGAGCAGATATGGTTAAGGGCCTTGCTCAAGGGCTCAACAGTGGCAACTTGGCAATGCTGTGCCTGATCAGGAACCCAAAGCCTTATAACCCTTTAAGCCACCATTGTGCCCCAAGGAGAATTATTTCTTCCTGCATGCAGGCTTATACCACTATAGCCTCCAGAGTGACAACAACTGTATGTTTAAAACTTACAATGTCTTGTCTGAATGGTTGTTCATTCAGACGTCATCAGCATTTTCATCCAAAGGTCGAGCTGTAATGTCCTCTGGTCACTCCTAGCCTTCCCCGGTATAGATCAGAGTGTAAATATTGTCGGCAAAAAGTGTCGAGTTAATTTTTTAAAACGTTTTTTTAAATATTATGTTTTTTTGTTAATAGTACGTTTGTATTAATGCTCCTCAAAGTGTGTAATTGTTGGGTTGGCATCGAGTTAAGCTGTACTAGAAATGTCAAGTATGTACATGTTGTGTGTAAATATAATATGTTGTTAAAGTGTGTGTGCATATTTGTATGTAAAACAGGTGAATGGCTGGGATATGACCATGGTGACCCATGACCAAGCCAGGAAAAGACTAACAAAAAAGAACGAAGACATTGTCCGGCTACTGGTAACCAGAAAATCTCTGGAGGAAGCAGTCAGACAGTCCATGATGCACTAAGAGAACTCACTATTGAATCACACGTTTATGAATGACATGTTTCAGTCGTTCTTACACATTTTGTAACTTTTGATATATAGTTTTTGCAATCAGTCCAAAGAAAAACAAAATGTTCGTCTCATAGGTTTTTTTTTTGTTTGTTTGTTTTTTTCATACAGATTGGATCTAAAAATTTTCATCTTCAAATCTAAACTGACAGCATGATTTAGTAAAGTTTGTAAAACATTGGTATCACTTTTTTTTTGTACACCTTGCACGTACATTCCATAGGGTTAGTTTGACAGTGCATTATTCCAAGTGTTACAGTGAAATTGTCCACATGATCAATCTGTCTCTTTTTTTCCCCCCATAGATGACAAGGGCTACATGTAGGTTTATATTGGTTAATGGTTTCACTTGTATTTTTTTATGATCTAGAATGATTCTGGTATGATGTTTGTCAGCCACACTTAAAAGACCACTAACATTTCCTTTCATTTGTTGTACGATGCTGTATTCATCTATACCTGTTTGTCTAGTTGTCTGTGTTTTTGTTGCTAGAATCTGCTAGAAATTTTTTTATGTTCTTTCAATTTTACTATAATACACTACACTAATAACTTCCTGTAATTTGTCTGTATTTGTAAGATGACCATGAAAGCCTTATTGTTGCTACATAATAAACCTTGATTCGCAGGAATTCTTACACAGTTTTATTTGTCTTTGATAGACTGTATAATTGGTTTCCACTTTGAATAAGTAATTCTTTGAGTGACGCGTCCGGTTCGTGTCGAGCATTGTTTTTGTAATTGTTCTAACATAATACACTCCTTAGCCAAAAAAGTCACCACCTATATTTAATTAATTACTTGCAGTGATTAATATGGTTCAGCTGGCAACAGGGTTATTTAACCCTAACTGATGCAGCGTCTCATTTCTTAAACAATCGTATCATAAGACTTAGCCTGTGGTTGTGGCAAAAATTATTGGCCTGCATCAAGCAAAGAAAATAACTAAAGAGTGCTGAGACAACTAAAATTTTGTTAAGAATTGTCCAGCATATTATTAAAACCTGGAAGGATAGTGGTGAACCATTATCTTTGAGAAAGAAATGCAGTCAGATTTTTTTTTAATGATCAGCAGAGGTCACAAACATTTGGTGATATTCAATTGTACAAAAACAACAACAAAAAAACACTTAGCTATGTTTAATAGCAAAGATAAGAGCATTTGTTCATGCACAATGTGAGGAAAACACAAGGGGTTGGGACTAAAGAGTAGTGTAGCTATAATCGTTATAGTTGAGGTTAATCAGAAAAAGATGCATCAGTTTGCTAGGAAGCATAAACAGTGGATTGTGGAGCAATGGAAAAAAGCTCACGTGGTCCAGTTCTCACCATCAATACATAATCTTGGAGAGAAATTAATGTGACTCTGGACAGAAATAATTATTGTAATATTGCATAAGCTTATTAAAACAACGCTGTGACTGCATGCCGCAATCAATTCAAAGGCAGTGCAAAGAATTGAGAGAGCATGTGACTTTTCTTTGGCTAGGCAGTGTGTATGAGTATAAGAGAATTTTGAGGAAAATGAGCAATTTAGTTTCCTGTATGGCAGGGATGTGTGTGTGTGTGAGAGAGAGAGAGAGAGAGAGAGAGAGAGAACATAATCAGGTGACATTTCAAAGCATAAAATCTATTGCCTGACCTTTTGCTGTTTGCTTGGTCGGTTGAGTACAGCGATAACTTCACTTTCATCTCTTAATTTAGCCTTTGAGCATTTTCCTTTTATCTCATGAATGTACTCGAAGTACATTGCTTTTGTCACTGCTTTATATATGTCATCAAATTAAATGGTTTTTTTTTTTTTTTTTTTTGGATGCTAATAAAATGGTGGTGTGTTTATGATAAAAGCAAACATTGTAATACTGGTTATCCTGTATATTTTTGAACTCACTTCTCCAATATGATCGGATCATATAACTGCAGAAGATTTCTCTGCAGGAGAAAGGAGTCGGCCTTACTGTTTCAGTGAATCAGTCCAGAAGCACGGTGATAGAAAATGGCTGTCCTGATGGTGAATAATACACATTTTGGAAAATCCTCAACAAAACAGCTCACAGAGTTCACAGTCCAATACAGTAGAAAACAGCACTGAGACAAAATGGCGTCTTCGGGAAAGAGGACCGATTAAGTCAAGTCAATTGGTATACTTTACATTGTATATTCATGTCGAAGGCATATAAGACTCATTTTGTCGGACTTAAGAACAAATCGGACTTATGAACTCGCTCGTTCTTAAGTCAGAAGGTGGAAGCACTGTCCCCTTGCACCTCCATGTCTTGGGTGGGTTTCCTGATGGTATCCAAGCACTAGTGAAACGCTGGGATAAGTGCATTAATGTAGTAGGGGATTATATAGATATTTTATTATATATTGCTGCTTTGTGACGATGAAAATTGTTAAAAGCGTTATACAAATAAAAATGGAACTGAATATAGAGAGATAAAGAAAAAATTTACTCTCACAATGTGTTCAAATCTCTTATAAAATCCTACAAAAGATAACATTTATTTTTAAACACCACATATAAAATACATAAGGAAGGAGGAAGATGAATATTGCAGTTGATGTGGCAAGAGCAATGTAAAGTATACATATTGTTCATTATGTCCAATAGATTCAGGATGCAGTGCATGTAGTGGAAAAGTAGATGTTTTCAGTTTGTATTTGAAGTGCTCATTGGGGTAATATGGCTTATTTTTTTTTCCATCAACATTCAGTACAGTTTACAGTAGACACGATTAAGAATTATAAGTGAAGGAATCTAAGTGGTGTGAAGAGTGGTGTTTGTATTAAAGTATCTGGTTCAAGATGTTGTGTAGGTGGAAAGTGATGAGTCTAAGATGATGTGGATCTGGAAGGTGGATGTGTGGGAGGTTGGAGGAGTTCAGGGTCATCACAACAAGCTTGGACCTTAAGAGACACAGAGGTGGGTTGTCATGGCAATGCTGCTGGTAGCATGTTTTCTCAGTTAATTCAGTACGCTTAATCATTTCCATCTATTGATTTCTTTCATTTGAATCTGTTCATATCAGTATTCGTACAGTATAATGCATTTATTTCCCCAAAATATCATTATGCTATAACGTCCTCTAAGCCAATTTGGGAATTTCACTTGTATGTGCATAAAGGTCCACATTTTGCCAGCTGCAATTAATTCGCTCTGCTTGCTTCGGTCAACCCATCTCCTCCTCTTTCTCCTCCTCCTCTTCTTCCTTCTACAAACAGAATATTAACCAACGGTGTTGCGGCGACCGGTTGCTCTTTTCATCTGGAGGATGCTCAAGCATCTCTTCCCACACAGACCTACACATTTCCCCCATAGTCAGAATCAGTAACCAGAATCAGATGTTACAGAATTATTAGTAGGAGGAGCAAGCTGATATAGCATGACTTTCTGAAACATCTTTGTCACTCCTGCCTACTTCTGCTGAATTCTCATCACTCAACTGGTGCATCAATCAGTTTAAACACGGTGAGTATTTTTTTTTTTATGTTTGCAACTAACTGCATTAATTTTATATTAAATTGTTCTAATTACAGTAGGGAAACGATTATTGCTATGAATCTTATTCAGTTGCTTTTGTGAAAAAAAGAGAAAAAAAGTCCTCTAAGTCTTCCCATCATGTGGTGATTGAAAGGTCACAGTGCCACTACTGGCATATAAAGCCGCTGTTAAGTGAAGAACATTTTCTCAGTGTGTAAGGAAATCATTGTATGATAATAACTTCATTGTATAATATAATTTCAGTTATTATAATTTAATAACTGAAATTATACTTGACATAATTATTTAAGTAGCACATTAAATCAGCGTGTTATAAATAACCATGGCTTTCATGTTTTTTTCACCATGCAGAAACAAATGTCTGGATCCAAGGTCAGGATGTGCAAGTCGTTCCTGCGCCGCAACACCTTTGTGCTCTTCACCGTGGCAGCAGTTGTAGCCGGTAAGCATGAACGATTAACATGGCAGCATGGAAAAAGAAGTTCAGCATTGGCTTGGTAAAGTGTATTTGCATTGATGAACCCTGTACCTTAATATTGCTCAGGAATCGTGTTGGGATTTGTTATGCGACCACACAACTTAACCTTGAGGGAAATAAAATATTTCTCCTTCCCTGGGGAGCTCCTGATGAGGATGTTACAGATGCTTGTCCTTCCACTCATCGTGTCCAGTCTTGTTACAGGTACATGGATACAAGGGATGTAGTTTTGCTCAGTGTTGCGACAGAACTGGAAGCTGGTCCTAGACATGTTGAAGCTGTTCCGGTCTTAGCTATTGCAGACAGATGTAAACTGACTTGATTCAGTTTGTAATTAGAAAAGAGTTCTAGTCTGGACGCTTCCCATGTGTTATAAAGTTTACACCATTTTGCCCCCCCCTTTTTAGGGATTTCTTCCTTGGATAGTAGAGCTTCCGGAAAGATGGGAGCGCGAGCTGTGGTTTACTACATGGTGACCACTTTGATCGCTGTGTTCATCGGTATTGTCATGGTGATCATCGTAAAGCCTGGAAAAGGCAACAGAGACAGTCCAATGTCCTCTAGTGGGAGTATTGAATCAGTGCAAGCTGCCGATGCCTTTCTGGATCTTATCAGGTGATGAGATGCATGCATATGTACAGAAGGGGATTAACACCACCGTAAAGAATTTATCTGAGTTTTGACTTTAATCACTGAATTTAGAACTAAGGAACTAAATTAAACTGATCTGACTTGATTCACAGAATCCTGGAAAGCAAAAGTCATAACTCGAATACAGTTTTATGGTAGCCCTAATCCTAATCCTCTTCTGTACATATGAATGTGCTTGCATTTCATATTTTAAAGGCAAATTATTATAATAATTTACTTTTTCACTTCTTTTACAGAAACATGTTTCCTCCTAATTTGGTTGAAGCCTGTTTCAAACAGGTATGGCATATACTGTATGATGCTTTAATTCATGATCACTAAGGAAAAGAAAAACATGTGCAATTGAAATAACTTAAACTGAACTTATTTGCACATTTCTTCTATTTTTTTGTTTTTGTTGAGCAGTACAAAACTATTTACAGGAAAACAGTTTTCACCAAGGATGTCACTGTTTTAGTCAATGTGAGTCATCAGACCAATGCCACCAAGTTCAGTCAGGTTGGAAATTACAGCACAGTCCTGCAGACCACCCAGGAGACAGTGGAGGAGATGATTCCAGGCTCAGGCTCCTCTAATGGGGTGAATGCTCTCGGTCTGGTGGTGTTTTCTATGTTCTTTGGCTTAGTGATCGGGAATATGAAGCAGCAGGGCCAGCCGCTGAAGGAATTCTTCGACTGCCTCAATGATGCCATAATGCGCCTAGTAGCAATCATAATCTGGTAAATATTCTGGTTATGTAGGAATATCATTTCTTTTGCCTTCCACTAAGCAACGAACACCTGATGGATCCTATTCATACATTCGTTAGGTACGCACCAGTTGGGATCCTCTTTCTAATTGCTGGAAAGATCATGGAGATGAAAGATCTGGCACAGTTTGGAGGCCAGTTGGGCATGTACACCTTCTGTGTCATCATTGGTTTACTTATCCATGGTCTCTTCATTCTGCCCTTACTCTTCTTTCTGATTACTCGAAGAAACCCATATACATTTGTCGGTGGTCTAATCCAGGCTTTGGTTACGGCCTTAGGAACATCTTCCAGGTAACTCGGCAAAACACACAAGTTTAATTTCCCTTAATGCATTTCTTATGTGAAAAACAGCAGACAAGAGAGCACCTGGACTATGGTTGGGAGGGCAATGCACTTTCTGTAGCACCAGATGGCACTATTGCAACAAGGATGAGAGGAGTAAAGCCAGGAGTAATTGCAGTGCCTGAGATGGAGACGGGGACTAAGAAAGAGGTTGGCACAGGAGTATAATCCAAGGGCTGGAACTAGCACAGAGACAGTGTCAAGGCTGGGTGTAAGAGAGAAGAGGCTATACTGTAGCTAGGGGCAGAGAAAGAGACTCCAACATGGGCAAAGGGAAGGATTGAGGCCAGATTTGTGGGCCAGATTAATCAGGAGGTAAGATGTGAGGTCTACTGAAAATTGTGATTAAATTTGAGTCTTGACACATAATAGACGGTACCCAGGAAAAAGACGTCGTCGCAGACACAGGGGACACGTTACAGACTTGGGATTG